>VOQJ01014174.1:15583-28875 GCA_015052665.1 Apistogramma diplotaenia | reverse complement strand
AAGACGTTAGAGGACGTTAGAGCACGTTAGAACACATTAGAGCACGTTAGAGCACGTTAGAACACATTAGAGCACGTTAGAGCACGTTAGAGGACGTTAGAGGACGTTAGAAGACGTTAGAGCACGTTAGAGGACGTTAGAGGACGTTAGAGCACGTTAGAACACGTTAGAGCACGTTAGAGCACGTTAGAGCACGTTAGAGCACGTTAGAGCACGTTAGAACACGTTAGAAGACGTTAGAAGACGTTAGAGCACGTTAGAGGACGTTAGAGCACGTTAGAACACATTAGAGCACGTTAGAGCACGTTAGAGCACGTTAGAGCACGTTAGAACACGTTAGAGCACGTTAGAGCACGTTAGAACACGTTAGAACACGTTAGAGCACGTTAGAGCACGTTAGAACACGTTAGAAGACGCTAGAAGACGTTAGAGCACGTTAGAAGACGTTAGAGCACGTTAGAGGACGTTAGAGCACGTTAGAACACGTTAGAGCACGTTAGAGGACGTTAGAACACGTTAGAGCACGTTAGAGGACGTTAGAACACGTTAGAGGACGTTAGAGGACGTTAGCAGGAATCAGCCGCATGACAAACACGCTCAGCATCAATGTAAATGTGAAGAACTTCAAACGCAGCGTAACGACATGACGACACACAGCATAACACCGATCTGACATCACTGCTGGGATCAGGCTACAGGCAAAGGAAAAGATAAAGATCCTGGGAACATTCATCCAAACTTGTGTGAGCGTCTACCTTCACATTTGAGCCCCTGCCGTACGAGCCCCCACAGCATTTCCCCACAGTAGTCACAGAAGGTGGGGGCCTTGTAGGAGTGGACGTAAAGGGCATGGGGTCGGATCTGGAAGTCTTCGACTGTGGCTTGAGCTGGAAACAGACAAAAACAGGCGGTTTGAAGTAAAACTTATCACAAAGATCAAAAATGAGAACACAGAGCATCATGTACTGCTCATATACATGGGTGCTATACCCTGCTGCTGCAGCAGAGGGCGTCACATCTGCACAACCTGTGATCACTTGTGAGTCAGCGGCGGCACACCCACACCAGAGACACGCGTTTGTTCCTGTTTGACATTAATGTGGAGGGAGCAGAGCTCTGAGTGCTTCTTTTTCCTTCATTGTCCCAAGTTTTGTGTCAAACTGAGCTCATCATCGGCAGCAGACGTCACGGCCGTGACTCATCAAAGATGTGAAGAGGAGTAGGATGAAGGTCACACTGCTGTAGCTCCTTCTCTCTGTGCCATGAGGGCATCTGCACTGACCAACAAGGGGGAACAAATGTGCTAACGTGCGGCGCCACGCAGCACGTGTCACTTCCTTCCTTCAAAGCGGTCGAACTCTTCTCCTCTTAGCGCGTTCTCACCTGTCACTGCTGTGCTGAAATCTTCATTTAAAATGTTCTCGAAAGGCAGAAAACAGGTTCAGATGTGGAGGAAAGAGCGGTCAGAGGGACCTGCCAGTGCAGTGGCTGATGAAGAAGGAAGTCACATGTGGCGAGGCGCTGTCCCGCACCGACACGTCAAAGGAGCATTCATGAGCTTTCTGCACACAAAACAACTGGCCACTTCTTAGCTGTCACGCCGTTACGTAATGCTTATCGTGCTAATGAGCATCAAACAGCTCCAAACATAAACCCAACACCATGTTTTTCTCCTCACATGAATGTACTGTCTGTGTGCTCGGAGGCCCCGAGCTTCCATTCGGAGTCCAAAGTTTCCATCTCACAGCAACAAGTGGGCTGTATTTACGAGCAGCAGCAGGTAGCATCTCAGCTGCTCAGAGAGGAGCCTGTGAAAGTGGGTGGCAGTTTAAGGAGGAGTGAACAACAGAACAAAGGGACAGTCGGTCAGGCCGAGCCTCTAACCTCACGGGTCGGGATGGCCCGCGCAGCGTCTCCGGCCTGTTTACGCTCCACGGCTCCACTACAGTCACTTACTGCAGGAACAACAAGGCTTTCCCTTTGAGCCTGCAGCCAAGAAAAAGCCACTCGTGCCTTCTTCTCGCAGAGAGGCAGATCCTCAGACCGTCTCTCCCACAGCCACACAATCCCAAAACAAGCAGCTGAAGAAAATGAATGGAGAAGATGACAGGAGAGGAGCCGTGTGGTGGAAAAAGGTTCATATTTGCTTGAACCAAATGAAAGGCTGAGGAATGTGGACGTCTCAGATCATGTTTCATGAGCTCAGCATCAGGGCCTGACATCAACGCCCCTCTCAGAACCAGGTCAAGTTCACTGATTGTGGGATGAAAGTGTTGCGCATGTAGCAAATCGGAGATCTTCTACAGCTTTTCCATCAGGTGTATCTCAGGTTATAAAGCGCCAGGCTGCACTGTGGGAGCTAACACCTGCAGGCGGATTTGGTGGGATTAGGATGAGAGAAAGCGGGGAGGGAAAGAGCCACGGAGACGGACACAGAAAGAGCACAAGACAAACACAGACAGAAACAAAAAGAAGGAAGTTCTCCAGTCTTTAGTCTACATTCCTCAGCTCTGATGCCTGAAGTATCCTCAGATCCTCAAACTATACAATCATCCTCCGTCTAAATCCCTGCAAACAACACTCTCAGCCCGGGGGGGGGGATTCAGCACAGGTGGTGTCAGGTGCTTCCCAGTGGAGGCAGATGGAGCAGCAGAACAGATTGGAGCAGAACAGATATTGTAAGCAGAGGAAGCCGATTCATTCATCGCAGGAGATAAAGAGAAACCGAGCAGCTGTGCAGCTTTTATAAAGGTGGAAACGATGGAAACTGTGATGAGAAAGAAAAGCGTGTTTGCATTCATTCAGCGCAGATTAATATTTATTTTGGATGACGCAGCAGGACCTCTGAGGCAGCTGACTCCAGGTCAGTCACTGTGTTTGCATCTTCACACTGTTCAAGATGCAGAAAACACTTTGTTTCCAGAACAGAAACATGAACCTGGGACGAAGCCAAGTTTCACTTGTTGGAGTTTTTACAGACGAGATTTTCTTCAGTAACAAAATATAATCAGAAGCTGGGAAAAGACTTTTTCACCATGTTTTTATAAGAAGAGCTTTAAACAGCAACGAGGCTGCGAAGCTGCTCTCACGATTCTGGGCGTTTACAGTTATGAGCTGCTTGTTAATGAAAACTAGCAAAAGTGACAGTAATGAAGCACAAATCTGCATAAACAGAAGAAATGCAGTAAAATCACGTTTTACTCTGAAACATTCTTCCTGTCACACTTTACTTTGGTGGATTTTCAGATGAGTTTTTTTGCCCCAAAATAGAAAATTTCCCTGTTTTGATCAGTTTTTAACGGCACTGACTCAGGAGGCTGGACTGTCCAATCAGAAATGACGTACCAGACAGCACCACCTCGATAAGGTCGCCCTCGTGGATGTCTTCAGCCGAGGTGAGCCTCTGCAGGATGTTCTCGTCACTCAAGTCATGGCGGAACAGCAGGATCTTGTCATACATGCCGAAGAAGCCACACTCTGGGAACTGGAGACACAAGCAGAGACAAACATGCAGTTTTAGGCCCAATGATGAAGTTTAATGTGCACCATCACCTGTGGCTGCGCAGGGGCTCAATGGCTCATACTCAGAATAAGAAAGATGGAGCCAGTTGTCTGATTTCATAGGTCGTTCCACAGTAAATCTTCTACACACACACACACACACACATTATGTCATTTCCAGTAGCTTACATCACTGCTGGTGTGGAGCATTGTGAACCCGGTGGCTCAGGAAGAGAGCCCCTTTCCTCCCTCAGAAGATTCTGCAGCTAAAGAGGAGCTCCAGTAAACCTTTTCATCAGGTTACAAAGTCCACGTGTTCGGCTCTGTGCTTCTTTCATGAGCCTTTGAGTGATACAGTGACCTCTAAAAACACCTGGATGCAGGCAGGCCGAAGCCTGAGCAGCACGCAGCGCGAACACGGCGACATGAAGTCACGTGATCGAGGAAAGGGGTGGGGACGCGGGTGGGAGAGGTAGACGGGAGAAGGAGGAGGTAAACATCCTGAGAGGAGTACAGAAGAATCAGCATACAGGAAGTGCAGCGCCAGTCAACAGTGAGTCACTTCCTGTGCCGAGGGCAGCCCATAACCTCTTAGAGAGCGATGTTCTTGTCACGGGAACAGGACTGCAATGAAATGTGCACATACTGTATCTGCTGTCCACATGGCCCACTGTGGCGCCCCCCCACTGCTGCTGGACTCTGCAGCACAGCTATGGTAGCGAGGAAGCGCATGTCTCTGCTCAGGCCTTAAAGCTCAAAGCAGGAACCTGCAGAGCACAACAACACGTCTGACACGCGGAAAACGTCGAGCAGCCGTGAGTTTTCAGAGCCGTCCTGCATGAACCGGGACGCTGTAGCTCAACACGAGCCCGGCCTTGATGCCAGGCAGGTTGGTACTGAAGAATCCACCAGCTGTTTCCCCCTGAACCAGGGTCACACACAATGGGCCGGCCAGAACAATGCCGCTGTGTCCTGGGAGCACCAGGGGTTGGTGTCTGGGCACAGGACGCATAAGACACCTGGTGGTTCACAACTGCCAAGAAACACAGATTAACGGCTGAGCGTATCAGACGACCTGTGCCAGCAACGCCAGGAGGATGAAACGGTAAAAACCAAATCCTGCCAAGCAACTGATAACTACAGAGGCTTGTTCTGCTGCTACGGAGACTTCCAACAGAGGCGCTGGACCCCCGCCCCCAACCTGCACGCTCCACATGTGCAGGGGAACGAGCTCCCCCACAGCAATGGTTTTTTCCACTGAGCAAAAGCAGCAGCAGTCGTGGGGTGCAAAAGGCTCCACAAATGCAGCACTGTGCAAAAGTCTTGAGCCAGCCCTCATTCGCTCCTTTTCTCTGGACTTCGGTCCGGTCCTTGTTTTCAGAGGAATGTTGATGATGAAGCACTGATCTATGAATCCTTCAGGCACAACAAAGCTCCAGGGACCGACTGAAGAACCAGCTTTCACTTGTATCGAGGCAAAAAGCACAGAATCTGTTCCCTTTTCCTCATCTGAACCTAAAAACACCAACGGTAACAGTTAAAATAAGTAAAACAGGATTTTTGCACCAACAAGGTGATTTCTAAAGAAAGCCGAGTACATCTCCTGCATGCAAAGAAGAACTGAGTGTCCTTCAGGAGGCCCTGAGCTGCTCCTGAAGCCTGCTTCAAGAAACGATCATTAAAGAGAGTTCAGGCTGTGCCGCAGAGTAAAGGAGGTCACACCAAGCACTTTCAAGCTCGTCAGAGTTGCACAAACTGTTTTTGTCTGCACGTATTTGCCATTCTCCGAGCAAACTAAAGAGACGAGCGCGAGTGCAGACATGCGGGCTGCAGTCGTGGAGGACTCGTGTCTTTATTTCTCTCTTAACGTTCCTGGTTTACATCAGTGAGTGTGTCCTGATGCCTGCTAATCGAGTGTAAAAACAAGGCACGCGACCATAACGAGAGCTTTCCAGCTCGACGCCTCCGCCGACACATCGACATCCTAAAGCCTGTCACGCTGTCAGGTGATTAATGCTGCATGGCTCAAAGCATCAGCACCAAAGGCGGGAAGGGGGGGCATCCTTCCTGACACGGCTGCAGTGTCACAGTGGGGTTTTCCTCCACTCGCCTGACACGCCTGCACTCGGGGACACACACAAACACACACACAAGCTGAGGTTGATGCCCATATGTAGCCAGCCTGAGTCACCTCCTCTTGGCTCCTCATGCAGCACTTTCCACTGTGCAGAATGGGTCCCATTCCAGAGCATCAGCATCTGCAGGCAGGAACATAATGACTAGCAGGGCAGAGGACACACGTGTTTCCATGCCAAAGCGAGAGGAAGCCTATGGTGGCAGAACAATAGCCTGGCAGGTTTGGGGCAGAGTGATGACTGCAGCCTGACCTGCATGAAGCACATTCCTCCTACATGTACAAGTAAAGCACAGATACACACCGTCGTCCACATGCTGCTGCATACATTTCCGAAGCCCATAGCGACTAAGCACGTCTTTTGTCATCCTCAAACGTAAGTCCATTGAGCCGCGCGGCCGCGACCACACACGTGCACCAAAGACCCGGCGAAGCTGTGTGAGGTCCACAAGTCAGGCTGCAAAGACAAGTGGAAAGGAGCTTTGCAGTAGTAAGCTTTTGTTAAGCGAACTAATCCGCCATTGATATGCTAAAGCCTGCTGTAAGGAAAGAAAGTAAGAGGCAGCAGAGGAGAGGAAAAGGGGAGATGAAGGCAGGAGTGGGACACATTTGAAATATGGTCCCATTTTACTGGAAGCCAAAAACAAATTACCTCAAGACGGCCAAGAAAAAATGATCCATGTAGCTTTGAGGAATATTGATGCTTATTACAATCAGATGCAAAATGATAAATTAGGGGAATTAATCACAAGTCATGTTTTCTGTGCTAGAAGACTCAGTTCCTGCACGAGGCCTTCAGTCACAGAGCACCTGATTGTGTGGTTAAACATTTGTGTTTGGCTGCATGTGTGAAGTGTGGCAGAGGTGGCGCCGCAGCCTGAGAGCAGCAGCAGGCTCTGACATGTGATTACAGCGAGGGAAAGTATGCAGCCTGACCTCAGCCTGCCCAGCACCTTTATGAGCGCGGCAGCCACACAGATGTGGAGGACGGCTGCAGCGGCCCAGTAAAGCTCCTGCTCTGGAGATGTGCAGCAGTGGAGAAGGCTGTTTCCTCCACTCGCCTCTCAAAGCTTTGCTTATTAAATGATAGAAGATAACAGCTGATGGACACACGTGCAGATATTTCTCATATACAAGAATAGGCTTATTTAAATAACTGACAGATTATTAAAATAGCTGCCATTTGTTATACTCATAAAAGCCAAATCGATTCATTCCAGATTCCAGCGTTTCAGCGACACAATAACAGATCTTTTCAGAAATAATCTTCCTGGTACATCCCGCGGCCATGTGAATATTCTTCCTTCTACACTGTGAATAAGAAAATCAAACACGGACTCTTTTTATAAAGTGGACAACAGTTACTGCAAAGCTCAGCGAGCTCCAGGTGTCTTTTTCCTTTCTGTATCCAGGGATCAGACGTCGCCTCGCTGCCCCGCACATCCACGTGGATAAATGCTCAGAAAACTTTGGCTATATTGGGACGTTCAGCTTGGACACTACAAATGTTGCATAAGCAGAAACGTCCTCCAGCTGACAGGTGAGCACAGGCCAGGACAGCTGCTCACCTCTCAGGTGTAAATGTGTAAACTGCTGGATGCACTTGGAGTATGTAAAAGCATTAGAGAAGCAAAGGGTAAAATATTATCTAACCTCCAAACACAACCTAAAGGTTCTGCTCGGGATCCTGGTGGGACATGTCAGCGGAGTCAGGAGGTAGAAGCCTCCTGTTTGTTTGGCTGGAGGTGGCGAGATAAAGCCCGTCACAAGATCAGCATGATACAAGGTGCTTTTATACACCAGATAAATAAAGCTATTGACGGATTCCTTGTAATTATTTAACAGTGCTGAGGCACAGATCACACTGCCCCAGAGACACCGAGTCAGGAGGTGTTTTCTCCCCCTGCTTTCAGTGCCATCTTAAAGAGGCCAAAGTGGTTCACAGCTGCAATCAAGACTCGATTCATTTTGATGTGTTGCAGATTAAACGGCTCCACAGTCAGCGGTGAAGCTCCGCTGAGCCGCACTGAGGATTTCACAGATGCTGATTCTCATGTCAAACAATGGCTCCTCCACTGTTTGACTGTGACGTGCTTTTTAACGCCCACAACAACGGAGGAAAATCCACTTCAGTGCTTCAGCCGGTGCAGCGCTGGAAACCCAATTATGTGCTGGAGGAAAGCTTTGTAATTACTTTCTTCGAGTCACATCAAAGGCGATGTGGAAAACTTTGTTAATTTATTAAAGTCAACAGTGCAATTGCATTTGTTTTCATTACACATTATTAACATAATACCAGGCACATTTTTTCCACCCAGCATGGCGCAAGCCGCTCATGCACTGCAGAGTGCACGAGATGTGGGCAATAACAGCAGCCGAGTAATGACTTCTGCTCTTGGCCTGATGCAGCAGACGAGGCTGGAAGCTTCTCTTCTGTCCTGCAGGAACAGCTTCCACACGCTCGGCTCAGTGAACGCAGGACTCAGGCATCGAGCTAACGAAGTGACACGCTTCGACTGTTCACGCGATGCGGGAATAAAGATATTCATGCTGAATCATGCATGTTGCATTGTACACAGAGCATGTGCAGTGGCATGCAAATCATGTGACTGTGACGCTTTGGTCTCAGAATATCAGCAGTTCGATCGTCTTCTTGCATTTTCATCGGAATCAGGAGGAAAAAAACTTGCACAGGGAAAAAGACTCCTGAGCAACACGTTGTGTCTGTTAGAAAGAAACTTCAGGATCAGGAGCCGTGACTTCCTGGAGTCTCCGAATATGAAGTCAAACTAATTAACGAGGCAAGAAAGATTAAACATTTTTTCACAATGTGTAACGATTTCCAGAGATGCTTCGTACCTCTGCCAGCAGAACCCGTCCTTCTGAATAAACCGTACAGTCCATAATGAGCCAGGCGAGTGCAAAGAAAGCGCTTTCTCTTCGCTGTGCAGCGAGTGCATGGAGCGGTCTTAATGCATGCCTCATTTCTGCTGCACATTACATAAAAGTGTTTGCTCCTCCGTCTGCAGGCCAGGAACAACACGCTACAGCTGGAGGCAGAAGTAAGAGCAGGTCGGAGGGGATTTGAAGGGTACGTGCAGCTGACTGACGAAGCTCTCCCTGCATCCCAGCTCTCCACAGCACGGCCGCAACGTGTTTGTAACGTGCGCTCCCCGTGAAGTCAGTGCAGCTGCTTTTCCACTGCAAAAGGAAGACTTCACTGGGGTTAATCAACTGAAGCAGCCGCGTGCGACGGAAAGGAAACTCATGTGGTGGATCAGCAGCAGGAGAAGCTGTGACTTTCTCACTCTGCAGGCTGACTAACATCTTTTCTTCCGTGTGGTCGTTTCTGGCTCGTGGTTCATTCATAGCTTTTACTGCATGAGGCTGTATCATCACGGAACACATATTAATAGATCCACTTTGAGAGACACCTGATTTAGCCTAAATATATCAAATGCAGCGTGTCTGACAGTTTGCATGGACACTGTGACCAAGCGGATGCGACGCAACTTTACACCCCGGCACGTTTGACAGACGCCTGCTGTCCTGCAGGGTGATGAATGCATGAGTTTGACTCGGTACCACATGTGCACATGCAATGAATTCCCTGCTTCTGTCCACTGCAGGCTGAGGTCTGTGTGCATGTGTGCAGCTACATTTCTGCAAATCTAACCACGGCGCTCAGGTCAACCTGTCATTCTAGACCTCTTTCAGTCATCAGGAGACTCCAGGAAAGCTATACTCCTTATCATTTACATTAAGCACAGAAGCTGAAGCTTTCCAGCCAAATCTCCTCCTGGATTTACAGAATGCCGCTGCGGAGCACTCCAAAGAAAACCCCGCAGTGATTTCAGCAGGCTTTGGATGTTCTGGAAGCGCAGGAATGACGCTCTTCTGCAGTAATTTGGCCTAAAGAACAAAAGCTCTGAAATGAAGTAGAGATAATGGCGCTGAGGTCACTGCCTCGTTACTCGCCGCTGCATCCCCATCAGGAGCCAGGTGGCTTCCAGCCAAACAATTCCATCTTTTTTTCCATGAATGACAGAAGCTGCCTCATCGCTCCTCTGTGAGGCATCCTGAACATGTGTGGGTGTTTGCCAGCGAGCATCTCTGTGAGCTTTAACAGTGTCCAGAGGCCAGGCGTGGAAGAGGAAGGCTGAGTCACAGGATCTAAGGCCTCGCAGGAAGACAACAGTGTGATCTAAGACATGCTTGGCCGGGCCCCCGCACACTGCTGCTGAGTTATTGCTCTGCTGCGATCCTCAGCCAGCACCTCCGCCCCAAAGATATACTGCAGCGCATACTCCATCTCAGGCCTGGAGCAGCGGTAGAGGGCCGCCAGATTCCCCTCAGCACGGGGCAAATAAACAGGTGAGCCTGCGGGGAATTTGTGAGATTGATGGCGAATGCACTTTCTCCTGCTCTGGTGGAGCGAAAGGTCAGAAGGTGCGCGGTAATGGCAGGATGTAGAAACAGGCTGCTGTTGCTCAACAAAAGCCTTCATAACTGTGTGTGTTTCTACTCGCTGCATGATTAATAGAGGACTCACCTTTAGAGGCAGGCTTTTGCTTCACATACACTAAAGTAAATAAGCCACATTCCAACACTGTGGCTGTCACCTTGTTCCAAACAGCCACCAAGAGGCGACTGCTCTGAACGTTAAACACAGACAGGAATAATAGCAAGTGCAGGGTGGAGAAAAGCCATGTGAACAGGCCGTGCCGACCACAGCAGATTGGAGAGCAGAGAATATGGAAACAGGGAGCGGCTCTGAGGGGAACCAACCAGCGCGGTTAAAGAAAGAGACAACAGGAGCCACATTAAGTGGCTGACTGCTCCCCGTCTCTTTCACAACGCTCAGACAAACTAATCAGGCTTCTCTTCTTATATGTGCATGTGTCAGAAGCTTCTCCGCTGGTGAGTCAGAGGGCTTGTTGTTGTATCAACATGTAATTTCACTTCCTCTGCCACCTTCCTATCAGTCTGACAGATCACTCTGCACCGACACAGGAAAGGCAAACAGTGCTGAGAAAACAGCAAAGAATAAGACATTCTGCGACCTGCTCACGCAGCACGGATCAATAATAATGCCCTGCTGATATGACTGCATGGCGTTTCAGCGAGTGACACCGCACACGGTTCTGCTGAGGCCTCCTCTACTCAGAGAAGTGGCGCTAGGGGCACTAAGCCAGGTTTAAGTGTTTCTCTTCAGCATTTGTCATGCTTCAGGTGCTCTGTGCATGCTGACTCTGTTAGAAGCAGGTCAGAAGAGGAACGTCTGTTAATGAATAAATTAATAGAGGAAATGAGATATCCTTTTTCACAGAGCTGTTATGCCATAGTTACAAATTTATGAATGGAAAGTGGTGGAATCTCTCAGGAGTGCAGGAAGTAAATCACTTCATGTGGCTGGTTGCCAGAACAAAGTTACCAGCATCTGTTAGTATTAAATGCTTAGCCAGTTTTAGCCACTATCAGCCAGTATCAGCCAGTATCAGCCAGTATCAACCAGCATCAGCCAGTATTAGCCACTATCAGCCAGTATCAGCCAGTATCAGCCAGTATCAGCCAGTATCAACCACTATCAGCCACTATCAGCCAGTATCAGCCAGTATCAGCCACTATTAGCCACTATTAGCCAGTATCAGCCAGTATCAACCACTATCAGCCACTATTAGCCAGTATCAGCCAGTATCAGCCACTATTAGCCACTATTAGCCAGTATCAGCCAGTATCAGCCAGTATCAACCAGTATCAGCCAGTATCAGCCAGTATCAGCCAGTATCAACCACTATCAGCCAGTATCAGCCACTATCAGCCAGTATCAGCCAGTATCAGCCAGTATCAGCCAGTATCAGCCACTATTAGCCACTATTAGCCAGTATCAGCCAGTATCAGCCACTATTAGCCACTATTAGCCAGTATCAGCCAGTATCAGCCAGTATCAGCCAGTATCAGCCAGTATCAGCCAGTATCAGCCAGTATCAGCGCAGGTCGCAGTGACACCAGATTATCTCCCACCACTGGCTAACGTACGGTGAGGAACATTCGAGCTGTCGAGAAGCACAGACGACCCCGGGTTTGGGTTTGGCACCCATACTGTGCCCACAGCCCCCTCTGTGCCCCACGCAGGGACTGCCGGGGGCCACCCCGGCCCCCTCCCCCAGAGAGGACCGCGCTCCTCCACTCTGTCATTGGCTGACTCGTGCGGCCAGGCCCTGTGCTCTGCTTTGCCACTTTACATTTGAAGCAGAGCGAGGAGGCAGAAATGTGCACTGCAGATGGCAGAAATTACTTTGCTCACTTAACTTCAGAGATATTTTTTCTTCTCTCTCTCCCTTTTCCACAAATTACTCCAAGACTGGGGAAATTGATAGATTCCTTGTGCACGCTGGCTTTTGATTTTTACATGAAGACCTTTTTCTCTGGCAGTGCCGTCCTCAGATCACTTCAGTTGGCTCTCTGGCTTTGGGATCCGTTAGCATGCCTCCAAATGAAGCTTTCCAGGGAACGACTCGGCCCGTGTATGTCACACATGTACGGCTGGGACGCCCTCTGGGTAAAACATGTCACACGTGCACGTGTGCTCGCCATGCCGGAGGGAAGGAGTGAGGGAGATGGTGCTGATTTATTTCCCATGTGTTTCTGTAAGTGTGGCTGCAGCCTCTGCATTTTCCATCTGTGCCCTTCTTTCATGATGGTTTCACCTCTTACTTCTTATAACCTCTTTATATCTCTGCTTCTATCAATGCTTCGTCACACAAGGCTCTTCATGAGTTAGTGATGCATGTAAATCAAATAAGTGGGTCTTAACCATAAGTTAATATAAAGGTGTGCTCCATTAATGTAGCACTAACCATCCACTATAGAAGAGCAGAGGTGAACCAGCAGGTGCCCGGACCTGCAGTCCACCTCAGCAGGCAGGTTCGTGTCTGGGCCGGGGTCCCGAACACGAGTCCCAAACTCCTCAGAGTCAGAGGTCAGGTTAGTTAAGGTTAGTCTGATTAGTTAGATTAGTCAGGTTAGTTAGGTTAGTCTGATTAGATTAGTCAGGTTAGTTAGGTTAGTCAGATTAGATTAGTCTTATTAGAGTTAGTCAGGTTAGTTAGGTTAGTCAGATTAGTCAGGTTAGTTAAGGTTAGTCTGGTTAGTCTGATTAGATTAGTCAGGTTAGTTAGGTTAGTCAGATTAGTTAGGTTAGTTAAGGTTAGTCTGATTAGTTAGGTTAGTCAGGTTAGTTAAGATTAGTCAGGTTAGTTAGGTTAGTCAGGTTAGTTAAGATTAGTCAGGTTAGTTAAGGTTAGTCAGATTAGTTAGGTTAGTTAAGGTTAGTCTGATTAGTTAGGTTAGTCAGGTTAGTTAAGATTAGTCAGGTTAGTTAGGTTAGTCAGGTTAGTTAAGATTAGTCAGGTTAGTTAAGGTTAGTCTGATTAGTTAGATTAGTCAGGTTAGTTAGGTTAGTCAGATTAGTTAGATTAGTCAAGGTTAGTCAGGTTAGTCTGATTAGATTAGTCAGGTTAGTTAGATTAGTCAGGTTAGTCAGGTTAGTTAAGGTTAGTCAGGTTAGTTAAGGTTAGTCAGATTAGTTAGGTTAGTTAAGGTTAGTCTGATTAGTTAGGTTAGTCAGGTTCGTTAGATTAGTCAGGTTAGTCAC
>VOQJ01014167.1:6468-18847 GCA_015052665.1 Apistogramma diplotaenia | reverse complement strand
TGTAGTTCTAGTAGCTGGATAAGGATTTCCCTTTTCCCATCCCAGATTCCATCCTTATTAAGTCAGATAAAGATGCTGACAATGAACATCTCTTTTAATAGCCCATTACCAAAATACATATCTAATTCACTTTCATCAAGCTAAAGCAAGCAGGGAAAAGGGGCCATTGAGCACTGTTCCTATGCTTTTACCAAATGTGCACTGTAGTTGTGCAATTTTCATTAGCACTGTAGGAACTTATGGGGGGATTTAATGCACCTAATAATGCCTCAAAAACATTTTCTACACAGCACTTCAGTGATGAAAGCCAACAACTTTCAAATGCAACCTCCTCCAACAGTCAACCAGTGCTGACTGTTTCAATCTCAAGCACACGTTAAATGATTGCAAAGGGGTGGAGGAACATGGAATAAAGGCTGTCAGGGTAGGAGGGAGAGGCAAGGAAAAAAGAAAGAAAGTGTGTAGGAGCGAGGGGGATGAAGTATAAAGACAGGATAGAAATGAAATGCTTGGGGCATTTATGGGCTTTTATAGGAAAAAAGCAAGGTACAAATTAGGCCACACTCAATTAAGTCTGTAAGACTTGTGCTCAAGGGACTTTCAGCTCTTAGGTTGTTGACAATTCAGCACGCAACATGCTATGGCTTAATGCACTGTCAGTGTCGGGCCTGTCTCCAGAACAAAACAATCCAGGGTGCATCTGAAATTAATGGGACTGCACTAGTTCCGGGGCTTAAAGACGATGCTTACCTGCCAAAAGATGATTATCTGATTAAACACACACAACTTTATGCTCAACTATTGTTTTACAAAGGTATGTCTTGTAAAGCCAAAGAAGTGTTTGTACTTCATAACTGGCATGACATTGACATGATTATAGAAACTTGGATTACTTGTTTTGTTTGTTCTTGATGTATGTTTAGTATGTTTAAGATCCTTACACCTATCAGCCTCTTGCGTTCTCTGTCTTATTGTAGGTTGAGATTGAGCAGGGATTTTATTTCATTTTATTTTTGCTTGTCTGCATCTTTTCATTCTGTCCAATGCTGAGTGAACTGAAAACAGCAGGATGAGTGAGGCTAATGATTTGCCAGAGATGTGCTTACTTCATCAGGCCTCAGCTTCCATGCTAACACTAATGATGGGGATCTACTCTCTAAAGAATGCAGGCTTTCTGGCTCATTTCCAAAAACAGGGGTCAGCAGTGTTACTCTGCTCAGCTGCATCTTGAGTTTTACAATTAATTGAAAATTCAATTTAAAACATGATAATAATATCCATGCACTTTTGCACATTTTCCTGACTTTTTTCTGTGTTTTCTCTCTTTCTGTCTCTGTCATTCCGCTTAGTATATCTCTGTTTTTGTTCAGTGTATCTCACCCTTGCTGCTCCTGAGGCTAGAGCTCGGTGGCAACTGTAGCGTAATGTAATGTGAGCAAGCGGAACCTGTGAGTGCTCGGAAGAGGGCCAAGTAAACATCCTCCCCCTCTCGGCCCTTGCATGACCAATTTCAAAAAGGACATCTATTCCCAATTAATTCAGCTCCACCACAGTGGAGGAGGAATAAAGATAATGAAGGTAAAAACTGACTGTGATGACTCTGGTGGTCTTTGTTCTATTGCAGAAGGTTTAATTTTAAAGACAGCTCATTGTAGTTTAATTTAGAGTGCAATAAACAGAGAAAATATAGTTGCTTAAAGTTTGTAGAGTTAGAGTCAGAGGTCGTGGGGTCAAGCAGTGGGCAGTGAGTCAATAAATCCAGACAGTTATTACTTGACCTCTTGATACTTGAAGAAATGTATGTTATGTTTTGAGAGAGTGAAAAGTGTGTGAGGAAAAAAACATGCAAACTTATTACAATGTGGAAAAACAAGATTGATCATGAGGTGTAAGCCACTACTAAATACTGGATGATGCATCCTTGGAAAAGCATTTCTAGGCTCAGTTAATTGATATGCACTGTAATCTTAGCCCCATAATCTAACTGCAATCATACAAAATTATAACTGAGAAAACTTAACTAAGAAAGAAAAACTTTCACAAAAAAAATTTGCCAGAATTATTATTGGTAAATGAACTGAAAATGGTCTTCAATTTTCCAAATGATTCCATCCATGTAGTAAATGATTATGTTCAATCTCTTTATTTCTTTCTTGAGTCTACCTCAAAGTACTTTTTAATGTTATTTTTTTAATAAACATGACGCATTGTGATTTATTCAGTAAACAAGTATGTGAATTTAAGGAAATCTTACCAAATACGGTCCGAGCTGGAACTGATTCCTTATTAATCCAGAACGAGACTTGGGCCAGGATGACAGTCATGATGCAGGGAATGTAAGTCTGAATCAAGAAGAAGCCCATTTTCCTTTGCAGGTGGAAATGGACGGTCATAATGACATATTCACCTGGGATGGAAACACCCAACAGATCTGTTAGTGCTGAAAAATGTAGTGGCACAGTTGCCAGCCTGTACAGTATAACTCATCTGATGAATATTTATGTTATACAGAAAGTTTTAACTAAATGCAAGTTATTTCATAATGTTATTTTTTATACACCTTGGAAAAGATTTCACTGTTTGCACAAGAAAACCCCCAATAAAGATGTTACTAATCAATTCAAAAAGTGGCCTTCGCAGGTTGTAGTAATGGCCTTTATCACAGTGGATGAAACATCTGCTCACCAGTATTGGATTTTAGTCTCTCGCTGGATACTGTCTGACCAATAAGGTCATACTGCAGTAAACTGGACGATTCCTGTGGCACCTCCACAGATGACAGAGGACCTTTCTTCCATGTGTACACAATTTCACTGATGGGGTAAGCATCTAGACAGCGTGGATAAACAAGTAGATTTCAAAATCAAATTTCAAAAATACATCTGTCTATCTCGATACGGTATTTCAAACTGAAATCTTTGATGGTATCTTGTCATTTGCTGAGTGACAGACTGATCATTTGAGAGTGATGCTATCAGTCAGGCGCGTAAGGCGTAAGAAAAACGAACTCACAACTCCCAAACTTAAGTGGGCAGGCATGTCCATCCATGGGGAAGTTCATCAGACGCATGGGGCACTCGGCATTTATAGTTAATCTGTAAGAAAAGAGAAAAATTCAGTAAATGTGTTATTTCTATTTCATGCTAGCTTACTACTACTGGGTCTGGTGTGGTGCCATTCTGCATGACAACAACAACAACAAAATGTACAGAATATAGTCGTAACAATGGAGGCCCTAAATTCTGCATGACATTTTGTTTGCAGTGAACCAGCCATGGATTACACATTTGACAGAGAATGTCTGGTTTTTGCTTTTGTTTTTAATGGCAGAATAAGAATCTCAAGTTCTAAAATTCACACAACATAAGCTAATAACATCCTTAATTGTTAATAAATTTCAAAGGATGTTTTTTTGGTCGTTGTTAATGTGATAAATGACTTTGATGTTGTTCAGTTCTAGAGTTAGATGTTATTTGCAATGACCTAAAGTATTCTTGTTTACCAGAATGACTTGTTTACCACAGAGAAAGTGAATACAAGCCTTCACTGCTCCTAAGTAGGTCAGAACTTTGAGGAAATTTCTGAGGCACATAGATGGAGGTGGGAGCGGAGGGACTGACTGATCTCAAATTAAATGATTTAGCAATCAAGTAAAACTATTTTTCACTTTAAAATGAAGGTATTAAGAAAAGCTTAGGTGCAAGTTTTTTGCTGCGTCCGTGCTAGCTAGCACAGGGACTAAATTTAGCTTGAAAATGTGGATACAGCACCATCTTCACCACAAAACTGCAGGTAGCTTGTTTACAGTTTAAACATGCGCTGCCTCTAAAAGTCTCTAAATATATCTTATTTTCTCTCAGTCAAGCAATTAATGTAGCACTACTTTATCTAACTGGAGTCATCAATGCGTGAATAAGACAACAGTAGCGTTCGCACTGGGTGTCATGTGACCTTCATGGCTGGCGTCTGCCATGTTGTCTGCAACCGCCCCCGCTCCATCCCCATTACAGTCTGCAATGTAGATTTACAAGTAGCATGACTTTGATTGTATTATAGTTAATAAAATTGCTTCGATAAATCCTTTGAATTTATTTTTAAATGTTTTAAAGTTGATCCACTTAGATAATCTAATTATTCAAAAAAAAAATCTGTTTTTGTGCCATTGCTGACTCTAGGGGATTTTTTTTTTCCATTCTACATATCTCCTTTTGGAACAAAGCAGGAGTCATGTTTGTTTGAATTGCTTTCCAGGCCTGTTTTCAGTATCAGATGGCACATATCTTGCTTTTGGAATGGCGCTCTGTTTCTTTTCATGTCTGTGCATATTCTTGGATGCCTGTTCATCTGATTTGCTTTCCAGGTCTGTGCTCTATTCCGGTCTTGGCTAGGTTTGAATCTCACTATCCAGCACTGTTACCTCATGGTGTAGAGGATAGTTCCGTTCTGCATGATGCGGAACAGCTTGTTGGGGGTAGTCATGTTGTGAGAGATCGACCTCTTGCCATTGCGGAAAAATGTGTCTGGTGTCCAGATCTTGCTGACCATCAAGTTGTTGAGCCGCAGGATCTCGATGGGGCCCTCAAATTTTAGCCGCTCGTCAATCCACGTCTGACGAAAGAACACATCCATGGTGTATTCCTGGATGGAGGTTAGAGCGTGGGTTAAGAATGTATTTACTACTACTATGACCAATCTTGCTGCTGGTGCTGCATCTACTATCTCCTGCCATTATTATCTACTACCCCCAGAGAGAATGGCAGATGGGTTTGTGAGCCGTGGTTTCGGAGGAACCTGCTGGATAGAGTATTGGCACCGTGATGAATTGTTTTCTCCCTTTCTCGCGCTCTCTTTTCCTTTCTGGAGTATTCAATTATTGATGTCAATACTGATAAAAACTAAAATTTAGTTGAGGATGAAAAGCTCCAAGATACTGCATTATGTACATGTCGGTCACCTTTATAAAGATAAGATATATGTTTTATTGACTACAGTGTTTAAAAATGAAGTGAACTGATTGAGTGATTGATTATTGATAGACAAAGTTGATATAGATACAGTTTATTCTATCTGTAGAGTCAGCAGTAAGTCAATATTATGAGTCCGTCCAGCTTTTAGATCAAATGGTTGACCTTGCTTCCCTTCAGAGCTGTACACTCGATAGAAGTACCACCAGCATATCACATGGCAGTTCTAGTAGGCTTTAGAGGCTGTGAATCTGTATCTAAAGCTTAAGACCAAAGAGAGTAAAGTACAACAGACATACTGTACATCACTCAGCCTATCCCATGGCAGAAGTAGCCAGCCTATTCCATCCTAACATCAGCCACATCGCTACTGGGGTGGTGGGGGGTGGTGGGGATTGTCAACCAGATTAAAATCCTAAGCTGTACTAATGACATCCTGCCCAAATGCTGGAATAATGAATGCTGGGAGTAGCATCAGTTGAGGCTGAGAGACCATATACGTTACAGAGAAAACTGTACAGTTTGTTTTCTCGCTTTCACATTTTCTTTGTTTATAAGCAACCGAGCACATGCATGTGAATGAGATCCACATCGTTTTGCTTGTGTATCCTGTGTCAGCACTTCAGTGGTCGGCATCGTTTACATACCATCTCCACATCTGAAACAGGTCCAAAGCTGGTGACAAAGATGTCAGTTTTGACCTCTGTAACTGGACCTACAGCAGGGGAATAAGTAGTTGCTTTTATTCAGATTTAAACTTTAGATCAGATTATTTATTGTTTCCTTAAAATATAAAAAGTCAAGGAATAGAGTTATAGGTATTGAACATGCCATTTAGACTAAAATAGCCATTTTGTTCAACACAAAATAAAACAGTGTGATTCTCAGATTTATATTCTAATAATAAGCTGATGATTCTGTTATAATGTAGAAGGGGGAAATGACTAATATAGAACAGAAACTATATGAGAGCAAGGCACACAACTAGTTGAGTTAAACTTTATGTTTAGAGAAGGAATATCGAGCTCATCATTATTAGGCAATATTATATAAAGTGCAATAGCATTTTCATTAGCATACCTCCAAATCCAGGTCGCAGTCTGTTGTCATAGCCATCCAGTAATCTATCCAATATACGCGTGATGTTATCCAAATATATACTGGTCTCACTGTGCTGATTTCCCCAAACGCTGCTCGCACTGTAACTAAAGTACATAAAGACTGCTGAAAGCTCGTTTCAACAGCTTGAAAATCAGTTGAATTTACTGAGTTTCTCAAAGGCACAGGCATCCACTGTCTGTGCTTAAGATGCGTAAAAGTCCGACAACATGCAGAGGAAAGAGTTACCATACTCACCAAGACAGAAATAAGCAAGTTACAAGGAAAGCCATGCCTCGACATCT
Organism: Apistogramma diplotaenia; assembly: GCA_015052665.1. Classification (NCBI taxonomy): domain Eukaryota; kingdom Metazoa; phylum Chordata; class Actinopteri; order Cichliformes; family Cichlidae; genus Apistogramma; species Apistogramma diplotaenia. The sequence goes on along the minus strand of VOQJ01014167.1, from coordinate 12,480 downwards.
GACAACTAGAAATCCCAGGTCAACTTTTAAAATCAGCACATTCCATCATTTTAAAAGCATGAATGCGAGTCCGCTCTTGCTTTACTTGTAAACCGTGAGAGGATACCGCGCCAGTCCAGCACGACTTGACTTTCCCTCTAGTGCGGTTGCGCCCGCCTCAGCCCGAATCGCTCAGCTGGAAAAACCTGAAGAGTTTTTAAGAGAGTGAAGAGGTAGAACGATGGACGCTTCAGCGTTAACGGGACAAAGCAATTTGCCAGGCAAAATGGTCTCGAGTCCAACTTTGCTATTTAGATCGTTTTGAAGGTTAAATAACGATCATCGTCCTTTATTTATTTATTAATTTTAATAATTTTTTTTAAGTAAATGGAAAAGAAAATAGCGACGAGTGATACAGAGGGGAGGAGTAGAGGAGGAGAGCCTGCACAAATACAGTAGTTATGTCAATGAACAGTACAGCGAGGGACAATTTTTGAATGCAGTTTGATTTCATATTCTGTTTTACTCCCTGTGTTTGTGGGCGTGCGTGTGCGCGCGCGCCCGTGAGAAGTCACAGGACTTGGTCATGCAAAAACCGAAAACTGCGAGCAGAGATAAAGCGCATGATTCATATAGTAGTTAGGTAGTTGAGTGGAGTGGGCGGTAGGTGCAGTTGGTGCACCTTCAAACTCCATAGACCCAGAACAAGCGGAAAACACCTGCTTTCAAAGTTAGCTTTTTCGCACCGAATTTACGTGGATTTATTGCTGTTGCAAAAGAGCAGCTCAAGAATTCGCTTGATATTTACTGCTGCATAATAAAGTTGAGCTTCCAGTGGCACATTTTGTGTGCAGTGCTTTGCAAAGAGGAAAAACTGACAAAATGAACCCTGCAAATGAAGTGCAAACGCGAAATTTAACACTTATTTATTCATTTGTTTTATTAATTGTTCCTTTAGGTTGGTGAAGAAGAAGAAAAAGAGCCAAAGCCAGCGCTGTGTGGGAGGAATTGTTACTGTACTACCACTATGTGGAAAAACGCTAATTATAACTCATGCACTAATCATACATTGTTTTTGTTCTGAAATTAGAGAAACTAAAAAAAAATCAACTAAACAAAAACTGAGATCTAATGTTCCTTGACAAATGCCTTCAAGTATCTGTACTGTTAGCACATTAATGATCAATTAACTACAATACTTTCTTTCAGTGCACCATTGCTTTTTCATTAGTGGTATCATGTCATAAGTTATATCATAGTCATTTCATCAATAATTCATATGAGGGATAAAAATATAGGATTCTTCTAACAGCATTAAATTGTGAAGACTGATTATGCAACATAATCCTTCAACTCTGGTCTCTTTGTACTCAAAACTCAAGTTATATAATGATTTCAAAATATGATTCAAATCATATGCAAACAACAATGGATCAATTTCAGATCAAGTATATTCAGAGTTATTTCTTTTAAAAGAAAACTGGCTGTTGCTGTAATGTGTCTGATTAATGGAAGGTGTTCTCTTGGTTTCCTCTTGTATTGGCAGATATTTAATCAATGTTAAAAATATAAAGTTTTAGAAAGTTAAAGTTGACACAAAGTAACTGTGTTTTCCTCTGTGTGTTACAAAACCAGTGAACATCTCCATTTCTTCTCTCAGCCAGTAGGAAAAGCAGAGCAGTCATATATTGAGGTTCTGCTGTATTAGGAGCAGTTGTGGTGGCAGTTTCATTTTCTCTGTTGGCTTGCTAGTAGATAATGTTATCTGACCCTAATGCCGCGATCAACTTGATCTTAAAAAGCATAGGTCAGCTCGTCCGACCAACCACAGTGCACTGACCATGAAAGGCTTCTGACCTGATTCACTTTGTTGGCTCTAGCTGAGCTTTTGGACAAGCCAGAAGAACAGTGAACTTATTCTATTCCTCTCTGGTGTAAATGTGCTTCATGCGCTTCTGATATTACAGGAAAGCAGTCACAAGTGTATGAAATAAATACTTATGATACAGACAAGAGCCATTACTCTTTAAGCCACGTCTGCACACTGGTAGCTCTAAGTACTGTAGCACTGGACACACCACACACCTACTAGATCTCTTTTTTTTTAAGTGTGTCACCCTTTACAAAAATGTTTTAACATTTATAAAAAGCTATCACTTCTGAATAGAGAAGGATCTGCAGCCACACAGTTTTGTTTATGTTGGAGAAGATTGGCTTGGCTCAAATGAGGGACTGACATGAACTCGAATATGTGTTCTTGAATACATCTGTCTCTTGTCTACCTGTTTGCTCACCTAATTTTCGTCCATCGTAGTATCCATCATAGCAGTTATTTTCCTAAATGCTTAGCCTTGCTGTCTGGTTAATTGCTTGATCGGACAGCTGACTGATAGAATGATGTGCTCACTAGTTCGAGGTGTTGTCTAAGTAACAGAATGGCTGACTGATTTATAGGCAGCTATTAAAATGCATTTCCTGTCTTGCTGACTGGATCATTGCCTGCCTGGATACGACATCTAGAAGAGCACACTGTCATTCCTCCAGCCAAACATCCACAATCAGTGGTGCAGAGAGTAGAGAAACAGATGGTTAGAGAAGCTAAATTGGGAGCTGTCTAAATGCATATTGTTTTATGAACAGCCTGTAAGTCAGTGGAGATAAAATTCAGCTATGGCAACTCTTTACAACCACTCTTATTGATTATCCTGCCGTAGTCATCATGATCTGACATTCCAGTCATAATTTTGTCTGCCCAGTTTATAATTTCTTTGTAATTGGTCACTGCGTTCTAAAGCCCATGTCAAGAGAACCATTTAAATTAATGGGAGGTCATTATATCTCACAGAGAATATTTCCATAAAATATAATGACTAAATCATTCATTAGTCTTAAGTTCTGAATTGAGATGAAAAAGGCGCAGTGATTATGATGGATTGCAATTAGGTATGCTTCGTTCCATGAGAACAATACACCTCGTATGCCAGGATGTGTAGCAATTCAATTATGTCAATTTAGGAAGTACAATTACTTTGGGAAGATAACGGGACACACTTCAAAATCCAATGTGTTTTGATGAAGGGGGGAAAAAGCCTTCAGAAAGAGTTTGTTAATTAGTTCATTATTCAACAAAATAGGATTTAATTAAACATGTCATGATATGCACTCTGTACTTGAATCCTCATAACACATATAGCAGCCTCTCAAGGAGCACGATGCAGAGCTGGGAGATTACTGCGGGAAACTTTGCTCAACTTGCTGACCTTTTGAGGGAGGAGGAACTTCAGATGGCAGAATCGGAGTGTGTGTGCGTGTGAAACTTCTCTGTAAAGAGACTGAGATTGATGTACAAAGCACACTATACTGTAGATAAACAGAAGAGAAAAACAGATGAGAGAAGATTTGAAAATTCTGAATCCTCTGCTGTGCATCAGTTGTTCAGCACCACGGACAGCTCAGACATCCAACTTACTTCTATTTTGCCAAAGAAAAACACGATGACAATTCAAAGTCACTGCTGACAAACTTGCACGACATAGCCCACAGCCCCTCTCATGTTGCCTGTTATTACTCAAAAAAGTGCATTGTCTAAACTTGTTTTTTGGCCGCACCACAGTGCTTCTATAAATACATGATTTCTCCCACGTGAGATGGACCCACTGTACTTCATGTGCCTCACAATGCAGTATCTATGGTAACCACTTACAGTAGAAGAAACTCGGCATGTGTGGTGTAATGTGAGTGCGTGTTTCGAGATGCCATGAACTAAATGTGTTCAAGAATGAAGAAAGGTGAGCAGCTTTTGGTCAGTGCTTCCAAAAGTAACTTTAGAATGAAAGATGATACCTTTGGGGTAAAGTTAGAATTAAGTTTACATAAGTGAGAGATACATTTCAGTACGTGGCTGTACAAATGTATGAGGTAAGATTTGTAGTTCAAAATGCTTTAGAGTTTAGGATTAGATTGTTGTAGAAGGGCTAATGTTAGAGGTTATAAAATCATTATTTGGTATCTGAATTTTCTTCCTTTTTTATGGTGTTCTGTAGGTTAATAGTTAGAAATATACAGTTAGTGCTTGCAAGTGCTCCTCCATCAATAATGATGTTGCATAACACCTACATTAAATTCAGTCTGAAATCTTTGCGACTCGGCCTGGATATATATTTTTCCGTCAACCCCCATAGTCGCACATCCATAACAGCACACACAAAGCAGGAGTTCTTAAAAATCTCTGTTCCTTACACATGATATGCTGCACCAGTTCCAGTGGATTTCAACATTAGGAAGAAATTTCCATTGCAGTTTCCATGGAGACCAAACCATATCATAGTATGATTAAATGTTGATTTGGAGAAAACAGTTGTCCTCGCTGCCTCAGTTGACCTCTCGCCTGACTAAAGCCAAAAGCTTCACAATGAACTGTGCTGGATAGCTGCCAACTGCCTGGTGTAGAGAGAGTGGAAATAAAAGTAGTGAAACAAAATGGGAATCCATATAATGCATACAGTGTGGATGTGGAAGTTAAATGTTTTGCCCAGTTGATGCTTGTTTTAGTATAAAACAAAAATAATTTCATTTATGTCATTCTGAAATCTTGTCGGGCATATTGTATTCCTTCTTTAGCATGTGCAAGAATCAAGAGTTGATATTCAGTCTCCATGGTTACCATTAAGAAAGAAAAAAAATCAATGTCAAGTTAAAGTCAGTGAGCCTGCAGAGGTGGTGCACTGCTAAATCTTCAGAACTGTGTTGTCAGACTGAGTTGGTTAAACTTGATCGAATCAAAACTTCTGGGATAAAAGATGTATGAAAAACACAGAAACTAGTAAAATATATTGAAAGTTTCTCATTGGAAGAGAAAAAAATATATTATATTTAAATACATTTGTATGAAAAAAATAATGTTTATAATTTGTTTTAGTTGTGTGCTGTTAACTTCTAATTTGTTATACAAACGTAAGTCCCCCTTATTTTTGTAACTGAGATCACAAGTTGAAAAGTTGCTACTCTGAATGGCATCAAGTATAAGCCTCGCTGTGTAAATGCAGCTCTTGAGCTTTGTAATCTGCAGGTGGTGTGGCGGAACAGCGACACAAGAAGCCAACTGCAGCGATATCATCCTGTGTCGCCGTCTAAATCACCACTTTTGTTGCCAAGACACCTAACGTGAGGTTTTTGGCAGAGACCCTGAAATAATCCTCCTACTCTTCCCTCCTTTCATCACTCCCTTCATCTTTCCACCCATCCAACTGTGGCTAAAGCTGACACTCACCCTGGCCTCCTGTCTGCGGTTCTGGCAGCAATGACCATCGTCTGTCAGGCCAGGATGAAATGCTGAAGCAGAGATGAGTAAAGAAAGATAAGATGAGAAAATCGTGGAGGTGGAAATGGAATTTTCCCCAAATATCTGCTGTTTTGGTGCTAGCTACGCAGGTAGGGACACTGCAACCTTGAAGTGGTAGCAGGTGGGTCTTCTTCTGGAAGTGAAGCCAGTCACGGCAAGCAAATGAGGCATGAAGGTTGGCTGGTAAAGGTCGATGCCACCACGCTCGCAATTTGTTTGGTGCAAGTGGAGCTCATTGTCAGTGGTAGCCCTGTTCAAGGCAGATCCAAAGGAAGCTCAAACACTGTAACCAGTGTAGAATTTTGAATCTACTAGATCTGGTGAAAAGTTCATAAACATAAATGTTGGTGAAGTGCAAGAAAGAACAGCCATATATCCGCACCTTGATTATTCCTTGGAAAACGACGAAGTGTATTTCCAGTTCATTAAAAATACACTTATTGGAAACACACAGATGGGAATTCCTGAATGTACAATTTAATGACTATGCAAATTGAAAACCTGTTTTACATTAAAGTTTAAATATTCCTCAGTCAAATATACATACTACTACCTGGACTCCTCGGGCATGACTGTAAGCATTATGTTCCAACGACAATATATAATAATTATATATATATATATATATATATATATATATATATATATATATATATATATTTATATAAAATATTTTTCAATTTCTATTTCGC
>VOQJ01014165.1:0-20798 GCA_015052665.1 Apistogramma diplotaenia | reverse complement strand
CTCTCCAACTGAATTTTCATTCTTACATTTGTGGTTGTTACAGCACATAACAAAGCCACGGCCCTCTTTTCTGCTCACTTTCACTCATATAACATCTTCTGTGCATTCTGAAACTATTAAATGCTTGAGCCACTGTTCCTTCATTACTTGTGGTTAAAGACTCGCCATATTTTATTTTACGGTCTTATACTTTACAATATAAAATAATCAAGTACACCTCACGGTATCGTATCCTAGAATTGCTGATCGCCATTCGATTAATTAAATTATTGATAATCAGTTATTCATTTGCAAGCTGACTAAAGGGAATTGGAATTGAAGTCTTTTTTCAGCATCCAGCATGCCTTTGCTGTTTCTCTGTTATATTCTTTGTGTTTAAACTGGAAATGGAAATGTTGTATTGTGAAAGAAAAATTGTACGTTGCTGTGACAAATGCTGCTCTTTAGCTTGCTGACTGCATGAGATTGTTATTTATAGCATGGCTTTAGTTTAAGGACTGGAGAAAGTGCCAGTGTGGCATGTGTCTGGTCTTAGTTTATCTGTTGTTTTCTCTTTTTGTTGATCCATAAAAATTGCTTACAACCTTAAATATACCAGGTGAGAAGTGATTGTGAAGCTTTTTTGTTTGTTTAAGCACTGTGCATATTAAATGGCTTTTACAAAGTGGGTTGTGATGTTATTTTTGCTTATGCCTGAAGATTGATCGAGCTAAACAATGAAGTATTATATTTATGCATGGATCTTATATGAAAGAAGGAAGGGGTGACTCCTGTGGCAACAAAAGAAGTCAGACCTTATAGACTGCACTGCCTCCCCTTGATCTATAACCTCAGTAAATACTCTTGTGATAAGTTTATGAATTCAGTTTCTATTTTTTTTATTTTGTTGGATATAATATCAATATCATCTTTTAAATCAAGTCCTGGTTGGTGTCCAAACGGAAAGCCCATAATCCTTTCAGGGAGGGACTACTTTGTGATTGACACGTTACCTAAGTGAACATGCAGCCCTAAGTTTCTCCGTCAGATCCACCCCCAGCTGATCATATCGTGTTTCAAAACAAACACACATGGCCACTGTGGAAAAAACCTCAATTTAAGTCTTGAGGCTTGGCTTATAATGGGCAATGTCAGTCCTTTAAATACAGTCCATGTGTTTATGGAGCTTGTATCAGTATTTTATAAAGTCCCTAAGATTATAAATGCTGAAATGTATTTAGTCAGCACAAATTTCACCTCATAGTACTTCAGGGGTTCTATAATATAACGTTATCACAAACAGTAAACATAACTTCAGGCAGCAAAGTCATTCAAGCACAAACGTCTCAAGTAATTAAAGTTAATTTGACTTTATTTTGGTCGGGATTTGCAAAGAGTTAGTGTACAATGCACATCAGCAAACACATAAACACACAAAAAGGGTGAACCACATTAATCTGTACTTTCGGTTGTAAAATATTTATGACACATCGAAGAACTCGCCTTAACAATGAATCTAGATGTTCAAAGTTAAGCTTTGAGAAACCCGTCAGTTCATGCAGGGAAGCGTAGCTCTGCCCGACAGGGGAGTGGTGTTTTGCGTGCGTTCCCGCAGCAACAGGGAAAGATGGCAGCCCTCACATCTCTAACCCAGGTAAATATACGACTATACGGTTCGGCTTAAACCTAAGCTATTTTGCAACGTGAGACAAGATGCGTCATTCACGGCTTTTAATTTGAACTAAATTACGAACAGAAGACGAGCTCCCGTTGAAATGCGGATAGAAATGAGGCAGTCAGCTGGTAGAATAGGGCCTATTGCAGTACCGTTAGGTCGCGGGCTGGATAGCATCAGCTAGTACTAACTAGCTGTGTGGCCGTTTACCTACGGCATGACATACAGTTACCCGGTTATTATAAGTTTAAGATGACTAACACTCTGAAAGCTGCACATAACTTTACAGCAAAGTGACATGCGTCCGTAAATGTACCAGATTGTCATAAAATATAATACCGCTCACTCCTCGAGCTAGCAAACCCTAGCTAACCTAGCATAGTACTGTTGGGATGTGGATAAACGCTCATCCACGCAGGCTACACAGTGGGTTGTTTCTGATTCACGACGCTGAGGCGAGCTGGCTGTCAGCTCTCAGCGTGGCAGTTGATGTCAAGACTGTGATGGAGCGAGAGCATTACTGTATGAACGCTTTTTAAAATAGCAAAGCAGAGAAGCAATACACGAGTATTTGATGTACCTGTTGTGCTGCGATCTGTACTTTCCTCGGTTACTCTTCCTTTAAAAATTTTTCTCTTATCAAAATGAATGTGTTATGTGGTGTGCAGGCCCCACTAGTCGTATAAATACACTTGTCTTGGTGTTATTTAGATGTTAGAGTGCATTTCAGCTGAAAGGTCGTTTGCAATAGCAATGTTATCGGATCTGTAGCTGATTGATCCTCACGTGTACACAGCTCAGTTAAGGGCCACTCAGTTGCAATATAACGAAGACAGATAAACCTAAGGGATATCAGTCTGGCCAGTTAGGAAGCCTAAACCATTATGAAGCTATTTCACCTGCTTTTGTGCAAATGGACTGTACTGGAGAGGCAACAACAAGAAAAATCTCAGAAAGTGAATAGTTTTGCAGGTGGTCACCACAGATCATTGCTCTCTCCTCATCACTCCATTGTGGAGCACTGCATACAGTAGGAGCATGTTGCATCGGATGAAAACCCCTCTCTGTAAGCAAATACATACATAAACACACAATCATAGTACCATGCATTAAACGTAAGATGCAGAGCGGGTTGTCATGGTCTGGAAGCAACATCTCTGTGACACTTCTGGACCACAGCTTTTCAAATTGGTGTGGCTTGCCAGCTTTTAATGTTAGCTTGGAATTTTTTGCTGGCAGTTTCTGACAGTATGGATAAGTGTATAGTGGCAGCAGAGCAGCTGATTTTACAAAGAAAGCTAAAACTATGTTATGGGGTTATGGTTGGATACATAACAAAGACTGAAATCAACAGACACAGAACAAAGAAATCAAGGCATGGCTTTCCACAAATGTTTTACACCTGAACGATAAAAAGGACTGAGGTGCTTCCTGTTTTGGGCCTAGTGGCACCTCTAACATCAACGTTGATCTGGGTCCTTTTACTCAAAATCTGACACAGACAAACCAGGGTATAAAACTGGACAGTGATCTTAAACTTAATGCTCAGATTAAGTCAGTAGTCAAGTCCAGCTTTTATCAATTAAGACAACTGGCCAAGTTGAAGCGATTTCTTTCACAGCATCACTTTGAGATTTTAATCCGTGTTTTTACCACTACTCGCTTAGACTGCTGCAGTGCACTTTGTTATGCTGAACCAGACACTATTTACCCGATAACAATGCTGTTGCTTGACTTTTAGTTGGTGTCAAAAAACGTGAGCACTTTACACCGATTTTCGCCTCACTCCATTGGCTCCCAGTTTGTGTTGGGATGGATTTTTAAAATTGTTTTATTTTGTTTTTCAATGTCTTCATGGTCTTGCCCCACCGTATCTGTCAGACCTGCTCCATCTGTGTGCCCCCTCATGTTCACTCAGGTCAGCTGATCTGTCACGGCTCGTTATCCCAAACACAAAGAGGGAGCTGAGAGGTGACCATGCTTTTTCAGTCGCTGTCCCAAAACTGTGGAATGATATGCTTTTGTATATCAAGCAGGCTGACTCATTCTCTAAGTTTTGTTTTTTTCATGTTATTTTTTTCTTTTTGTTTTGTTTTTATATGTTCTTTAAACTGGTTCGCTCATACTCGTGTGCAGCATTTTGGCTAATAGCATTGATTTTAAAGTCCTTTGTTTGTAAAGTTGAGGTGAGTGTACACAGGTTCTCAGTCAGTCCCACAATTGTGGCACCAGGGCAGGTAAAGCTGTGTCTCCTCTTGGGAAGGTCCATGAGGATGTTTTAGGATGGAGTAGCCTGAAGGAGACTTTGTGTTTGTGCAGTTTCTTCAGCGGTGCAAAGGCCCCCTTTTCTTGTATAAAACCACGGGCATGTCTCTGAAGATCATGATATTAGAGTTGTCATATTAGAATGACCTCAATACAAACCAAGCAGCGGCTCTACTTTGAGCACAGCATTGAGGGCCACCATCTTGCCCCTTTTTATTTTTATTCTTTATTATTGTTGCTACTTATTGGAAGGTCAGAGGTTTAGTCCTCCAGTTTGCATTTTGATGTATCCTTGTACACAATATTGAACCCCGAGTTGCTTTGTGTGAATGTTAGACAAGTCTCTTAGGCATAGAATTAAAGCCCTGAATGAATGTGTGTGTGAGTGGGTGAATGAGGCTTGTAGTAAAAAGACCTTTGAGTGCTGAATTCGAGTAGAAAATCTATATAAATACCATTAAATTTACCATTTATCTACAGCCCATTCAGCTCCTTCAGAATGACACATCAATATATGCTGTCAGAACCTGTGTCTCCCTCATGAAGACTGTTTCTGACAGTTTGGTTGGAAACATACATTTGAGTAACCTGTTGGAATGCTGCCTGAGGGTCACCCCAGTGTTAAACCCATTCCTGCTTGCATAAATGGCAAGGTTTTGCCAAGTTCTTCTTCAGATGGGAACCATGGAAGAGCTTCTTGCAACAGCATATATGTAAATGTGCAATCCTGGAGGAGCTGGACATCCTGTGCAACATGCCTGCAGGTACTGTCTCATGCTAAGGACACTAAAATCAACAACAAAAAAGGATTATAGAAAATTCATTCGGGAAGTATCGGGAGATCTTTGAACCCCACTCTTTTTATGTCTTGTTGCCTTTCTAGTGCACCTGTTATCACTTTGATTTTCATCAAAGGAGGTGAAATGGGCTCACAATGGTTTATGCTTCCTAACTGGACAATTTGACTGACGTTTAACTGGTTTTGTGTTTACACTGTGATGAGTTACAGTGTAGATGTAGTACATGTTTTTTAAATCATGTAATAATATTCTCTCTCTGCCACAGTTGTCAAGTGGGAACCCTGTATATGAGAACTTTTACAGGCAGGTAAGGCAATGACCCAAACCATAATACCTTTAAACTCCAACCTATTATATAAAAATTAGCATGAAATATAGTATGAGAAGAAGAGAAGGTTATAGAACTGAAAAAAAAAAGATCCATTCATCCATCCATTATTTTCTTCCACTTATCTGGGACTGGGTCGTGGGGGCAGCAGCCTAAGCAGAGAAGCCCAGACCTCTCCTCCCCAGCTACCTTTTCCAGCTCTTCCAAGGGAGCCTGAAGGCATTCCCTGGCCAGCCAAGAGATAACTCTCCAGTACGTCCTGGGGCTGCCCGGTGGCCTGGTAGATTATGCCTGGAACGTCACACCCAGGAGGCATCCTAGTCAGTTGCCAGAACCACCTCATCTGGCTCCTTTCAATGTGGAGGAGCAGCGGCTCTACTTTGAGCCCCTTCCGAATGGCTTCACTCTTCACCCTATCCTTAATGTAGAGGTCAGCCACCCTTCGGAGGAAGCTCATTTCTGCTGCTGATATTCAAGATTTTTTTGGTCACTCCCCAGAGATTGCGACCATAGATTACATAGATTGACCAATAAATTGTCAGCTTTGCTTTCATGCCCAGCTCCCTCTTCACCACTACACACTACTGCTGCATCCGCATCACTGTAGACGCAGCCCCAGTATGTGTGTCAATCTCCTGCTCCGTTCTCTCGTCACTCGTGAATGAGACCCCAAGATACCTGAAGTCCTCCACCTGGGGCAGCAACTCGTCTCCGAGCTGGAGTGGGGACTCCATCCTTTAATGGCTGAGGACCATGGCCTCAGACTTAAAGGTGCTAATTCTCATGCAGCCGTGTCACACTCAGCTGCAAAGTGTTCCACTGTGAGCTGAAGGCCACCACCTGATGAAGCCAACAGAATCGTATCATCTGTAAAAAGCAGAGATGAGATTCTGAGGCCACCAAGGCAGATACCTTCCACTAAATTAAACCTACCAATTCCAACACAATGGAAAATGAATCCGACCCCCAATATGATCTCCTGATAGTTAGAGTACAATCTCCAGTCCGCCTTCTTAAAAATGGAGAACACCACCCCAGTCTGCCAATCCATTGTCTCCATCCCAGATCTTGACGCGATGTTTCAGAGGCATTGTCAAGCACGGCATCCCTATAACATCCAGAGCCTTCAGGAACTCAAGGTGAATCTTGTCCACCACAGGGACCCTGCCACCAAACTGACCTCACCCCCAGTGATGAGTGAGTCATCTCCCTCATCCCCAGACTCTGGTTAAGGAGGTCCTCACCAAACTCCTCCCACCCCAAGATTTTGCTTCAGCCATTGCCCAAGCCACATTCTGCTTGGCCTGCTGGTACCCGTCAACTGCCTCTGGAGTACCACCAGTAGGACTCCTTTAACTTGATGGCTCCCTTCACTTCCAGTGACCACCATCTGGTTCAGGGATTACCACCACGACAGGCACCAACTACCTTGCAGCCACAGCTCTGATCAGCAGCTTCAACAATGGAGGTGCAAAAGTTGACAGTTGACAGCTCAGCTCCTCTCTTCATCTTGCCCAAGGATACTTTGGTATGTAGCTCAGAACAGCCAGGAATCGAACCGGCAACCTTCCGATTGGTAGGTGACTTGCTCTACCTCGTGAGCCAAAGCCACCCAGTCAGTTAGTGTTTCCCAGCTCAAAGGCGCAGGGAAGCATCCCTCTCATCCACCAGTAAAAACTCCAGTGTACAGGCAGCAAGCCGAGGGGATACAAGAATACCCACCTCTCACCACGGCCAACTCCAGGCTAGAACCAAGTCCAGCCCATCTCTAGGAGATTGGTTCTAGAGCCCAGGCCATGTGCTGAGGCGAATCTGACTATATCTAGCTGGTATCTCTCAACCTTATGCACTAGTGTAGGCTCCTTCCCCACATGAGAAATTAAATTTCGTGTCTCGATCGGTCTGCCAGGGCCTTTGGCCTTGGCCATCACCAAACACACATTTCACTTGACCCCTACAACGCCTCCTGCAGGTGTTGGCCCTACAGGAGGGTGGGCCAATGTCGACTCTTCGTGCTATGCCCAGCTGGGTACCACAGCCTGGCATTTGATGCCCATCCATCAGATGTTCTCTCTTGAGCTCCCTCCTCAGGCCTGGTTCCAGGGTGGGGGCTCCTGTAATTCTACACAGCCATTGGAATTGCTTTTTGTCTGGCTCCATACCCAGGACCAATTTGCCATGGGAAATCCTACTAGGGGGCAAAGCTCTGCACAACATACCTCCTGGGATCACTGGGACACACAAACCCCTCCACCACGATAAGGTGGCGATTCATGGAGGAGAAATTAAAGATGTAAATATGTAACACGGCACTGATTATCTGTTTTTGCATTAAGGTGGATCCTGGGAATACAGGGAGAGTAGGACCAACAGAAGCTGCTCTGTTCTTAAAAAAGTCTGGACTCCCTGATCTCACATTGGGAAAGGTAAGTAGCCAAAAGTTGCACATCACACAGCAGCTGATTGCTGTTCTCGGATCTTTCCATTTTTTGTGTGCTTGTGCCTTGTGTTTCAGATCTGGGATTTGGCTGATCCTGATGGTAAAGGCCACCTGGACAAACAGGTGAGGCAAAGCTGTTGAGATTATTGTAAATGTATAAAAGCAAATATATACAGATTGATGTACAAAGATGACTCCAGATCACACTGTCCAAAATGGCCATACATACCTTTGAATGTATGGCTGGAGAATATTTATTTGCTTATTTCTCTTTGAGACACTGCTGTTCTAAATAATAAAAACAAGTGGTAACAGAATTTTGGATGGTACATGAGAAGGAGTGAGTGGAATGCAGTTTGTGTTTTCTTACTCAGGGGTTTTATGTCGCTCTACGACTGGTGGCCTGTGCTCAGAGTGGTCAGGAAGTCAGTCTGTCCAGCCTCAACCTAACAGTCCCTCCTCCGAAGTTTGTGAGTGTGGAACATCTTTAAAGCAATATTCTGTATATAGAAACTACACTTATCTAGAGTTCTAATTCTTATGCTCATATTCATTTTGTACATAAACAAATCCTGTCATTTTTCATGCCGTTTTATTTTGTTATTAAACCTTTTATCAAAAGTTGGAGAATGAATTCTGTAACATGTGATTCCAGAAGGACACCAGCAGTCCGTCTCTAAGCAACACAGCCTCTGTTCCTGGTGAATCACACTGGGCTGTCAGGGTGTGTACAACTACACACACACACACACACACACACACACACACGCAGAGAAAGACATGCAGATGTTGGAGTAAAGCATTAGTTACAGGAGAATTGCTCTTGAGAGCTTGAAAAGAAGGCAAACCTTGCCACACATTGCTTTGAAAATGATGGCTGGCCACTTGTGGACTTTATGGGCTCTGTTGTTCTCCATTTTATAACTTAGGGGGTTAGGCTAATATGTTTACTACCATGTCATATGTCAATCAGCAGTATTCTTCACTCTCATTGGTAGCCTCTTCAGTCACTTGTCTTGAAGTGGAGAGAGGTTGGGTGTCACCCACCTCTGATTCCCAGCTGACATTTTGCCTGTAGTCACTTGAAGTCGCTGAATGACATTCACTTAGTATGGTCTGTGGTCATTATGTTGCTGGAAATCGCTTCCAGTGGATACGTAGCTTAACTTTCTGTGTCAATGATCACAACTCATTCATCATCTTTATTTATGTGTAGGATGATTTGCCACACAGTATCATGGTTATGGATTCACACGTACACCTTCCAATTACAGACACCATTATTTTTTTGTATTTTGTTTTTTAATGTGAAACTTTTTCTGGGAACTTGGCAACTTTGTTCCAAGAGTTAGATAGTTTTTTTTATTTTTATCAAATAAACACTTAACAAAAGAATCTGTTGGAACGCTTGCTTTGCTTCGTGCTGCACCATTCAGTGAGCAGTAGCACTCAGTTTGAGCTCTACATGTGAGACGTGTTGATTCTAACTTTGTCCAGGAGTTATGATAATGCAGCTGTTTACCTTGTGTGTAATATTGTTAGACAATGTTGCAGTTATAGTATTGCATGAACAACCATTACATACTCGAAACATGGGGGGAAAATATGTTTAGTAAACTATTCAGTCAGAGAATAAATATAAACTATTTAGCCATGTAAGATAAATACTATGTGTTTTGCTTTGTAGCCCGAGGAGAAGAATAAATTTGATGGAATCTTTGAAAGTTTGGCTCCAGTCAGTGGCCTGCTGTCAGGAGAGAAGGTCCGACCAGTCCTAATAAACTCCAAGCTACCTCTGGATGTCCTTGGGAAGGTATTTAGCTAAATTCTCTTGTTTTTTGGGGTCTTAAATTAATTACGGTATTATTACCGTTACATGTTTAAATTTTAAAATACAGAAACCAGAATGTAAATGTCCCTAAACATCCAGTTACATTATTGTCACTGTGGCTTTTTTACAGGCTTAAAAGAATGGATTCTTAGACATTATGCTTTTCCTAAAGACATTAAATGTGTTGTAGTTTGAATTGCATCTCATTGATCGTGTTTACTTCTTGCTGTTAGGTTTGGGACTTGAGTGACATAGACAAAGATGGACATCTAGACAAAGATGAGTTTGCAGTGGTGAGTGTTAACTTTTATTATTACGAGTGACATACACAAGTTTGACTCAAAATTTATGTTACTGGGAACAGTGAAATGAGTGGAACAAAATCTTATTTTCAAAATACACAAAGTTGAAGATGAAGCTTTTATTACAAACATTTTTGTTTTGTAGGTCTCAGATATATATTTTAACAAGCCCACACTTGTTGTTTAAATCCTTGTTACGAGTGGATAGATTACATACATTTTAAATCTTTGAGTCTTTAAAACATTTTCCAAAAATCCGCAGCTGCGATCATTCTCATCCCTGAAAATTCACCAAATTGATGCCCATGAGCACGAGAAGGTTAAAAGATGATTACAAAGTCCTTTCAGGTTCATATTTCTTAATTTCCTCATAATGTGAATAAGAGCAGCTGCTTGATAGGAATGCTGGAGATCTGAACTGGCAAGAGACAGCTGCTCGTAGGATTTCTAGAAAGACTGTTGGTCTTTATGAGTCGAAACAGGGACTGAAAGTGTTGGATTGCTAAATACCGACCGTACATGTTGCCCAAATTTTTGCTTTTAACCATTTCCTGACTTTGTCCATTTGCAACTGCATAGTATGGAAATCAAAAGTTAGGAAAAAAAAGCATTAATTCATACATACAATATTTCATGTGGCTCAGTTGAAGAAGAGTTGAGTTCTGTCACTTATACGAAGTCAATATGAAGTGGCAGAGCAAGTACAGTGGAGATAGATGTATTAATAATAAAAATGATACTAACAATACAAATAGGCTAACTAGTTAAAGAATATAACGAGGCTCTTATATTTGGTCTTGGGGCAAAATAAAAGTTTTGGGATTTAACTAATTTAAATAATTAAGGTACAATCACCTCCTAAAGTATTGGAACAGTAAGGCCAATCCCTTTATTTTTGCTATAGACTGAAAACATTTGGGTTTGACATTAAAAGATGAACATGAGACAACATTTTTTGTTCCAACAAATCATCCTGAATGTCTGCTCTCAGTACCATATTTAGTTTTTACCTGTGCATCTGTAGTAGAGGAGTAACCAACATGTAGTAGAGGAGTAACCCACATGAAACCAGAGAGCTGTCTATGGGAAAAAAACCAATTGCGAAGCTGAGAGAAGATGGAACTCAATCAGAGGCCATTGCACAAGCATTGGCCATAGCCAGTGCAACCGTTCGGAATGTCCCGATGAAAGTCATCACTGGTGTACTAAGTAACAGATGTCGATCTGGTAGACCAAGGAAAGCGAGCAGCTGATGACAGAAACATTGTAAGTGCTGTAAAGAAAGACCCTAAAACAACAGTTAGTGACACGAGCAACAACCTCCAGAGGGCAGTAGTGAAGGTATCACAGTCTACTGTTTGCAGAAGACTTCAATAACAAAAGTACAGATGCAAACTACTTAGTATCAAGAATAGGAAGGCTGGCTTCATGTTCTCTCAAAAACTCCATCCAAAGAATGCAAATGTAGTTGGAAGAAATCCTGAAGGTGTGATTTATTCTGTTGGCCTCCCAAAGGCTTTTTACAAACCCGGAAGGGGAAAAACAAAACAAAAAAGTGTACATACAAAGCAGGGTTCTAGCCAGCAAAACATTTCATATGTGTACTGGGAGGCGGGGCTAATTATCATTAGAAAGCTAATGCTAAAGCTAAATGCCATACATAATTAGCTTGCTAATTCAGTGATGGTGAACAGTTGGTTATTATATATGTAATTTTCTGTGCTAATGGTTGGTCCTATAATGGAGGAGTTGAAGGCACCTGGATCTGATTGGACCATGTGACTCGATGACAGTCTGTGTTACAATGCTCTGAAAATAAGATGCCCATTTACCTGCAGCTGTTGTTAATAAATATTCCTTAAGCAGCACGTCAGTCTGTTATCCTTGTGAGTGTGTAAAGACAAGACAAGCTCCTGGGACTTAATGTCTAAAGAGCTCAAAATTGTGCTTTGAGCTCCCTTTTTACTGTGCTTCCCTCTCGGTACTGGTTGCTATTTTGCCTCGCTGAATCCAGCATAAACATTACCACCACCTTGTGTCAAGTCAAGTTTATTTATATTGCACATTTAAAACAACACTGACCAACGTGCTGCACATGAAAACATATAGCCCCAAGAACTACACTCAAATCAGAAACAACATTAAAACACAATAAATAACATAAAATAAATAAATACATATAAAAGATAAAAAGCAATTGTCTAAAAGGAGGTTGCGCCTTAGCCAATGCCAAGGAAAAGAAATGTGTTTTTAGTGAAGATTTAAATGTGTGTATCGTCTGAGCTGTGCACATATGGAGAGGTAGATTGTTACATAGCTTTGGTGCTGCTGCTGCAAAAGCTTGATCAACTCTCTGCTTTAATCTAGTTTTAGGCCTCTGCAAGAGTAGCTGGTTAGATGACTTCAAAGCGCTTACAGGTGTGCGGCTTTGAAGTAACTCAGAAGGCATAAGTCCATTTAAAGCTTTAAAAGTAAGCATTAGAATCTTAACATCCATTTTTAAACAGACAGGGAGCCAGCGAAGGGATGAAAGGATTGGAGTAATATGTTCATGCTTTTTTATACCAGCTAAAAGCTGCTACATTCTGGACTACCTGTAGGTGGCGCACAAATGATTGCTTTATGCCCAAGTACAGGGAATTACAGTAGTTCAGGCGAGGAGTGATAAAAGCATGAATAACTTTTCCAGGGCTGAGAGGAAGGTTTAGTGCATTTGGTTGTAAAAGGGGCAACACAGTCCAGTACAGCGGTGCAAGTAGATATAAAACAGTTTGTAAGGTCCTCAGTACTCAAGCTCCAAATTGTTTAAGTACAAAAGTCCAAATTACTTAAGTCAGAGATAAAGCAGTCCTAAAATCTACAGCACATGAAGAGTTAACTAAGTGCATACGGCGTGCAGAGGATCCTCGATTTATCCCAGAGCTGGGGACGACTGCTGTAAATAAAACGGGAAAATTGTCCGATATACCCGAGTCGCGTGTCTCTTACAGACACCAAGTCTGTAAGATAACACCAAATCCACTGTGTGACCTTTTTCAAGACCACTTTTGCAAAATACATGAATGTTAAAATCACCAACAAGTAAAAGACGGTTGTATTTTAGTATAAGACCCATCAGCAAAGTCACTGATAAAATCCATCGTGCACTTTGGTGGTCGTTAAATCACCACACAGAGCACCGAGGGGTAAAGCTGGTGTACTGGTCTGCCGAGATCTGACGACAGCGAAAACTTCCATTTAAATATAAAACGAGTCCATCACCTTTTCAAGAAGTTCAACAGCCAGGAGGTAAAAGTTCGTAAACAGTGCGGACTCACCAGCACGAAGCCACTTCTCAGTTACAAACATAAAATTCAACTCTTGTGAGATGAAAAAGTAATTGAGAAGGAAAGTTATGTTGGCTAGCAATCTAGCATTCAGCAGAGCCATTCGGATGTCCAGATCCTTGTTAGCTGAGGCTGGGACCCACTCCAACAGGCGGAGGTTTGCATGGTTCACGGCACCTCCATGATCCCACATCTGGTGCCAATGCAGAGGATGTTGGATGACAGGTGGGACAATTAGCCTGATCCAGCAACGCCCGAAATCAGCAGAAAGCCCAACAGTCTTTAGGCAGCAAAGACCACCACCCACGGGGCAATGAACAGACAAACCTATCAGTCTCAGGTAAGATTTGGCCCGCAGCGATACACCTCCCCATTTTTTGGGTCTCCTCTTACATTAGGCAGTGGAGCACTGGGCACCCGGCGCAAATTTGCAGGTGTGCGGGGTGCGTGCCCTCTTACAAACTGCAATGACAGGACAGTTCCCATACATAGCGTGAGACAACCTCGGTATGGTGCGGTGCCGGGCGTTCGTCCGCTTGCTAGAACCTTGCAAAGTTAAGATGACTGAACGAAGTTCCTCCATGACTCAGTCATCTTAGAGTCCATGGTGACAAACGGACCACATTACCCTCACTATAACCACCCGAAGACTGACCATTCAAGCTATGACACGTCTTTTTTTTTAAACTGCTGCCCCTCCCATTAGGTGCATCATGTTTACACATCTCAGCCAGAAAATATGTCTTCACAGTTATTATTCAAAATATTAAACCAATGAATTTAAAATATTTCCCTAAACATTTACCTGTAACTTAAACAAGCCAATTATGGGAAGAAAAGAAAATCCAAAATACCAAAACTTCATGTGACCCTAAATGACCCTAAATGAGCCTAAATGACCCTAAACGCAAAGTACTACTTAACCTCATATTGCTATTCCGACTTCCCGATCGGAGAAAGCAGGCAGACTGCATGCAATGCTTCAATGAAAACAAAGTGGAAGTTTAACCTTCTGTAAGGCTGAATAAGAATGTCCCTACGAATGCAAATGGAAAAATATATGAATGCTAGTGTACATGCCTGCTCCTATATCCGCTGCCCATAATCAATGACAGGGGCGCTCTGTCACACAGCCTTAGAAATTCTGGGACAAAGTTTAATGGACTGATGAGACAAGAATGAACCTTTACCAAGGTCATGGAAAGTCTAAAGTTTGGAGAAAGAAAGGAACTTCTCTTGATCCCAAACATATAACATGTAAGTTCATCTGTGAAACACAATGGAGATAATGCCATGGCTTCGGCTTGCATGGCTTCTCATGGGACTGGCTCATTAGTCCTCATTGATGATGTCACACACGATGACATAAGTAGAATGAACTCAGAAGTCTACAGAATTCTTTTTTTTTGCTAATTTAAAGGAAGATACAACCGAACTGATTGGGAGATCCTCTTCATGCAGCAATATAATGACCCAAAACACACTGGCAAAAGTACAAAGGGGCAGGAAGTGGAATGTTGTACACTGGCCTAGTCAATGCAGACTTAAACCATATAGAGCAAGCATTTTACCTGCTAAAGAGTAGACTGAAGGGAGTGATACCCCAAAATAAGCAACAACTGAAAGAGGTTGAAAAGTTGCTAACTTCTGAACTGTGTATCAGTTACAGATGTAAATACCTGGAAATAAAAGCTGAGATATTGATCTTTTGTCTCATGTAGATTTTTATTATCAAAACCAAATGTTTTCAGTCTACAGCAAAATTGAAAGGAATTGGCCTCACTGTTACAATACTTGGAGGGGTGGGATGTAATAATAGCATGATATTCTACCCCTAGGCCATGCACCTCGTGTACCGGGCCTTGGAAAAAGAGCCTGTTCCTGCACTCCTCCCCTCTGCTCTCATCCCTCCATCTAAGAGGAAGAAGAGTCTCAGCTCAGTGGCCAGCTCTGTACCTGGACTGCCTGCAAGTCCTCCACCACCTAAAGACTCTCTACGTTCCACACCCTCCCATGGCAGCATGAACTCACTCAACAGCGCTGGCAGCCTGTCACCCAAACACACACTCAAGTCTGGACAGGTAATAAACATTATACTATGAAATCACACTACATTAACACACATATCAGCTTGACACTAAAGTCAGGATACACACAATAATCTGTGACAATAGTATATATATTGAGTTAAACAATTGTTGAGATGTTTAATAATAATTTTTCAATGATCTTTACAATATAAAGTCATCTTGAGATCACAGTTTGTTGTGATTTGGCTCTATATAAATGAAACTGTAATAAATTGAATTTGCGTCCTTGTAATGTGCTATGTTCAGTATTTTTTATATTTACAGTTTCTAAAAAGTATTCATACTCCTTGAACTTTTCCACATTTTGTCATGTTACAACCACAAACTTAAATGTTTTTATTGTTATTTTATGTCATAGTAGCACATGATGTCAAAGTAGCACACAGTTGTGAAGTGGAAGGGAAATATTTGGTGTTTCTGATTCTGTCAGTACCACGGTGTCATCTACATACAGAAGCACCAAGTGAAGCACAGATAGGCGTCACTCATTTCCATTTTTTATTTCTCAGGCAGGAATGACACAAGTTCTTAGTGTGTACTCAAAATCATTCAAGAATACTGCAAAAGCAAAGGTGGTAAATTCTCATCTTGCCAAACCCCAATATTATAGTCAGACATTTTAGAATACTGATTTTGGGCCAAAATCATGTGATGCCATGACTTAGTATTAGAATTTAGAATTTATAGTTATACACTGTATAAATTCTCCCATTTATATCTGCAACAATTAACTTGCACCATAATAAACCTTATTACATGAAATCAAAAGCTTTTTTGTAATTGATGACCAAACAGTAAACATGTTTCTTATTGTGTAAATATAAATCAGTTGCATTATGTGAAACATCCATGTGATCAATTGTTAGGCAACCTGGATTAAAACTAGCCTGCTTATCATCCCAGAAATCCCACTGCTGTTAAATAAGAAGTCAAATGCTCATTAATTATCATTGAAAGCAATTTTCCAGTACAAAGGAGTGTGATCATTCTATAATTTCTGTAAAGGTTTTTACACCTATAACCTTGTCCTATTCTCAAATTTGTTGGTATAATCCCTGTTCTCAAGATGACCGTTAAGACACTGTAGCCCCTTCAGTCCACCGTCTTGATAGTCCGTTAAACTAGGAACAAGTATTCTGCAGTTCATACCTATCAGTACACTGCCCTATCTTTTTGCCAATTTTCCACTCTAATAAATCTGTTTATCTTAGAAATTTACACTTCTTCCTGGGACTATTCACGTTCCCATATTTATAGTAGTGAGCTATGAACCATCCTACACAGCCATGAAGAGGCCACTTGCAGCCAATTTACTCTTCATTCCCTCCAAGCCTAGTGTAAAAAATACTTGTTAAATAAATTCTTCTCCCACTTCTGCCTTTCAGCACACAATAGTTTAGCAGATTGAAAGAAATCTGAGCGCCTATAAAAGACGAGCAAATAAACACTGACACTGGTGAGAGGATGAGTTTAAAGTTTCAGTTATTTAGACATAATGAAAAACAATGCTAGTAAGGAAACCTAGCACTTTATTTTGTAGTTTTGGTTTTTTTTTCTTCAAAATGTGTAATTTTTGACCCAAAGTTTTTCAGTTGTAGTGCATCTGAAGTTTAATTTTTTTATTCTCCCTTGCAAAGTAAAGCACGAGGATATTGTTGTGCTCTCTGTCCGCCTGTCCATTCATCCGTCCATCCCTCTATCCATGTGGTTTTACCTTTCTGATCCAAAGCCTTCATAACCACAAGGAGTTGAGGCTTGAAATTTGGTATATCTATTGACTCTTCATAGATGTGCAACAAAATTCATATGTCCATCTGTCTGTCTGTGAGGTTTTACCTTTTTGGTCTATAGACACTAAAACTACAAGGACTTGAACCATGAAATTTTGAATCTGTGTTCTTTAGCTGTCAAAGATATGCAAACCGATTTTCATATTCCTGGATGTTTAGTAACCTTTGTACACTTTGGCTGTGTATATCGGAAGTGGAGAGTAAAAACATGGATGATTTGAGGCTGCTAATGCTATGATAATGTATGCTAATGATACACAGCCTCTTTCTCATGCCTGATTGGCTCTAGCTTAATCATGTGAACTGTGTGATTGGTTATACCTTCTTGACCGTTATTAACTGAAATGGAGTAAGTGGGGATTCCTCATATCTGGCAAGTGACCTAGGTCACAAAATAGGTGGCAGTAGCTATTTATTTAATTTAAACCTTTATTTAACCAGGCAAAAAGATTAGGAACTTTATAACTGTAGCCTGGCAAAAGGCAAAGTCTTCTGAAGGGAAGGGAATTGGGGGAATCTGACAAACATCACAGAAAATAATGAAACAATACACAAATTGCAACAAATGACAATCATAAAATCACAGTAGCTACACTAACTAATAAAACACATTTCAAATGAGTCTTAAAAATGGGACCTGAACCAAACACCACAGACCTTGAAGCCTAGGTGGACATGGTTTTGTTCCATGTTGTCTCGCAGTGTAAAAACTTGAGTTTATTTCGGATCCTTATGTGGCCTGCTTTATTCATAATGGGTGAACTTAAACTTTTAATATGCAACTGTGGCGGCCTGAATGCACCTCACAAAAGAAGGAGCACTCTGAGCCTTTTGAGGAGTAAAAAAGTTGACATTGCGCTGCTTCAGGAGATGCATCCGATATGTGCTGATTTCAAGCGTCTGTCAATAAATTTTTATCATAGCGTTCTTCTCAGCTACTACAAAAATGAAGATGTGGCCATTGTACCCTGATGGATTCTTCCCCTGAGAGTTCTGCCGTCTTGGACAAAGGATGATGGCAGGATTGTGATCTACAGAACTGAATTGAATACTAGAAGAATTGCTTTAATATCTGCATATACCCCGGATGTTTTTGATCTTACATTTAGCATCTAAAATGCTTAAATTAAGTTCTCCTTCATTGTTGCTGCAGATTTTAATGCTGTGTGGGACCCAGCAGTTGACAGATGGAAAGCAACGGCTTTGAGGGAGCAGGCCAGGCTACACGTGCTCTTAAAGTTTTGGCCACAAATTTGGGACTTATAGACATGTTGAATAATTAATCCTTTCTCCAATACTTTGACCTGCTTTTCAAGCAGACGTAAATCTTTTTCTAGAATTGATTTTATTTTTGCCTCCCCTCAACCTTTTCACTCCATTGATATGACAGTATGACTCCCAATTGCCCCATCGGGTTTTGCACAAAGGGGTTTTTGCTCCACTGCTCTAGTATGTTTGTCTAAACATGCAGCTAGGTAGTGTTTTAATACTTCTTTATTAAAGAACAAAATCTACATTACCCAATTTATTTTTGAATTTAAAGAGTTTGCAGACATCAAGGTGACACGTTGGAGGACCCCAGAATCCTATGGGACGCAATAAAGGGCTGCATTAGGAACAACACAGTATTATTCTATCTGATCGGCTACAAGGCCTTGAGGAGGAATTAAATAATATTCAGTGATATTATTGTGACTTACAGATTTATTTCTGTTGTATTTATTATCTCGGAAGCCGGAGAATGGCTCCAACAAAATTTCATTGTTTTTGTGCAGTGACAATAAAGTTATCTTATCTTACCTTTAATCACAGAAATGCCCTTTTTTAAGAGTAGAAATGAGTTGTTTTATATCCTCATGCATTCACGCTGTGATTCCACCTGTAAAAAACAGTTGGGCCTTTATAGTTGTAGCTCTGTAGATATATCAGATTTATTTCTCCACTGTGCAATGCATTTTAAATATCATGTGAAGTCACCTCCTGAAAAGAATGAGAGGCATATTTCTTCATACTAAAATACATTTCTGCAAAATAATTTGGAGTTGGTTTTAACAGGAGTCAAAAATACAGAAAATGACTAAATGTGCATCTTTGTCTCCATCAGCATTCAGTGAACTGGGTGGTGCCAGTGTCAGAACGTGGTCGCTATGACGATATCTTCCTGAAGACGGATGCTGATATGGATGGTTTTGTCAGTGGACTGGAAGTAAAGGAGATCTTCATGCAGTCTGGACTTTCTCAGAATCTTCTTGCCCATATATGGTAGGGACTCCTTATGTGGGTTTTTCCCTTATATCTTAAAAGTGTGCTGGATCAGAAATTGTTTAATAGATCAAATTTCTGGACACATTTTTTAGATACTGCAGACAGTGACATTAAGATAATCATCAGAAATACTAGAAAATAGTTTTTCTTGAGTTGTTGCTTTACTGTTTTTATGCACAGCTGGGATTCTCAGTCTACATGTCTGGCTGACCTTTCCTCTGCCCAATTATATATGTGAACCATGAGCTTAGGTGATCCATAAATAGATTTGTTTTAGCCATCAAGTAACTGCACCTGCATTTTTGGTGAAAATCCTATTGATTATTGATTAGATGTGATCAGTTTGGAGAAAACACTGGAAAGGATCTAGAATTAAAGCCATGTACAGTGCTGTGAAAAGGTATTTTCCCCCTTTCCGATTTGTTTTTGGTATATACAAAAATGCAGTTTTTAATAAATCCAACCCGATCTGGCCAGTTCTGTATTAATAGCTCTAATAATCGAGTTTATAGCACCAAAAGCTAATAAAAGTCTCAAATTCTGTTCTCATTTTAAAATTCCTAATCAGTTATTTATATATCGTCCATTAAGTGTAAAAAAGATTGAAATATAAAATTTTGAAATGTGATGTGAAAAAAATTATGTAAATTAAACACAAAACCGTACTATGTGTATTTCAGCGTGTTTGTTTTAATCAGAAAAGGATCTTCCAACACACATGAAAGATGGTTCAAATATTAAGTTTCAATCAGCCAAACTCACACAGGTTTACAAAGAGAGATTCTGGACAGACTTACTACACTACTACATGGTGCAAGTCTGACTCCTCCTCTAGATCCAATACAGTTTTTTATACTCGAAGCTCCTGTCACTGTTACATCACACACAAATAAGGACTAGACGAATTTGTTTTGTGGTTTGTTAGTGCTGCTCAGTTTAACAGAATGACCTGAATATGTCTCTGCTGACTACCTGTTCCTTGCAGGGCGTTAGCAGATACAAGGCAGATAGGCAAGCTGACCAGGGAGCAGTTTGCTCTTGCCATGCATCTGATCCAACAGAAAGTCAGTAAGGGCATCGATCCTCCACAAGCTCTGACTGTTGACATGATCCCACCTTCTGAGAGAGGCACTCCAATACCGGTAAGCTTCCCACACACGGAAGCAGCTGTTTATAAAAGCTGATGGAAGTTTGGTAATGTCAACATATTCATATCCCTACACTGCCTGTCCACATGTTGCAGTGTTGGCCACCACGCTAATCCCTAAATTGCACCCAGTCTGATCAGGTCACCTTGCACGATCCACCTCAGTGGACTGGTGTGTGTGAATAGACAAATCAGGTTTTTAACACAAGGCAACTGATTATGGGTTATGGAAAATGATTTTGGATTACGTAAAAGGAGCTACAGTATAACATTTACCCATTATAGTGCTAATGTTTGTATAATGGCTGTAGCTCAGGAGGTAGAGCAGGTCACCTACCAATCGGAAGGTCGGCGGTCCGATTCCTGGCTTCTCCGGGCTACATGCCAAAGTATCCTTGGGCAAGATACTGAACCCCAAGTTGCTCTCCGACGCAAGCGTTGGAGTATGAATGTGTGTGAATGTTAGATAATAAGCACTTAGCTTAACTTCAGATGGAAGTGCTTGTATGAATGTGGTGTGAAAGGGTGAATGTAAACAGGTTGTATAAAGCGCTTTGAGT
>VOQJ01014164.1:36818-47321 GCA_015052665.1 Apistogramma diplotaenia | reverse complement strand
GCTTTCCAGTTAAATTGCATTATTTCACCAGGAAAGGATAACTACGCTGTTTCACTTTGACTTTGATGGGTTACAGTGGGTTAATTTAATTCCCATTTTCTCACACAGTACAATGGAATAGACTTCTTTCATCTTCAAAGCCCTTTTTTGCCCCTCATGTGTAAGATATTTAAGCTCTTTCGCATTTGTCTGGTATTATTATTATTTGTGTTGGTTTCATATCTGGAGATCACAATAGTAGGAATATCCAGTCAAATTAATCCCCTAGTTAAACCAGCGTGCTTTCAGCTGGAGCATGTGTTCTGGTATTAGTAGATTTCCAGTCTGCTGTTGTCCAGTTTTGGTGAGCCTGTGTGAATTGTAGCCTCGGTTTCCTGTTCGTAGGTGACAGGAGTGACACCTGGTGCGGTCTTCTGCTGGTGTAGCCTGATCTGATTCAAGGTTCAACATGCTGTGCATTCACAGGTGCTTTTCTGCATACCTTGGTTATAAAAAGTTGTTATTTGAGTTATTGTTGAATTCCTATCAGTTTGAAATAGTCTGACTGCCAGAGGTGGCAAAAGTATTGACATTCTGTACTTAAGTAGAAGTACTCGTGTTAAAAAATCCTTTGGTAAAAGTCGAAGTACTGGTTCAACTTCTTTACTTAAGTAAAAGTAAAAAAGTACACACTCTAAAATGTACTCAAAGTAAGAGTAAGTAATTAAAAGTTGTTAAAACATGACAATACAGACGTCATTTCAATCTAATCTTAATCCTAATAATTGCACTCAGCTTGAATCTGTTATGTAGCATTTAGAAATGTTGTGACTATAATTAGTCTCTTATGTGTTACTGTTCTACCATTTAGGCTCAGATTGCTTGATGTTTGATTGCACACCGACCAGAAATGCAAACTCCTCTCAAGACGCGTTAAACCTAACAAGTCTGTCTGAAAATGTAAGAGATAGAAAGTTCCGATATTTGTGCAAAAGTGAAGGGAGTAAAAGTAAAAATTAGTCAGAAAAATAAATACTCAAGTAAAGTGCCGACACCTGAAAAATCTACTTAAGTAGAGTAACTAAGTATTTGTACCTCGTTACTTCCCACCTCTGCTGACCGCTAACACAAACGAGGCATTTTCACACAGAAAACTGCTGCCCAGTGGATATTTTTTGGGGTTTTTGCAGCATTCTCTGTACACTCTAGATGGTTAAATGGGAAAATCCCCGTAGATCAGCAGTTTCTGAAATACTCAGACTGGGCACCAACAATCATGCCATGGGCACAGGCACTTTAATCACTTTCCTTCCTCCTTTCCTTCTCCATTTACCTACCCATTATATAATAATCCAAGAAATAAGTAAGGGAATTTCTTTATTCAAAACAGAACTGAGCAGATATAGCATTGAAACTTTTCATATCAATGCCCCAGTTTATATTTATGCCACTGAAAAGTTCTTAACTATGGTCAAACTCTACACCTCTGCTCTGAACAACACACTTCCCTAAAAGTTGTTTCTATTCTGGATTTGCACGTTTGGAGGTAACTAACCGTCTTTGAGCAGCTCTTGCACCTACAGTATGGAGATCAACTGCTCTGACTGTAAAACACATGTTTAGACTCTGCAAAATACTTACTTTGTGTATATGGCCTCAAAGTTATAAGTGCTCTGGCAATTTGCATCAGTACTATTTAATTCAGTATTTAACAAAGAAAGAAAACATGCAAGTTCTGAGTCATCTGGGTCATGGTAGTCTTGAGTGCTTGAATTGAAAGTATCTGGGCTTCTATCTTAGGATTTTTGAAGATGCTTCCCCTCTCAACTGAGAGGCTTTTTCAGTTATAAAAGCCAGGTATTTAACCCCTGGGGTGGGGTTGTCACCTTGGAGGGGGCTCATAAGGAGTCAGAGACCATCAGAACCACCTCCAAGGTGACAACCCCACAGCAGGCTCAATCCTGGGACTCCCCATCAACTGTAAAACCGGAGAAGCCCTTTATATGAGAGCTGCAAGGTCTTCAAAGACCTAAAAAAGAAGCCCAGTTACCTTCAACTCAGGCAGTTAAGATTATAGAATATACATGCAATGACATTAAAGGAACCTGCTACACACTGAACAGCAATGAAGATGGCAGAGCATCAAATATCGTTACCTGTACAAGAACTGTCAGCCACAAAATAGATATTAACATTCGCACAGCAGCTAAAGGCTGTAGATGGCACTTCATGTGAACACTCGGTGGACGGCAGATGAAGAATTTAATTTTTCAGCTAAATATTACAGCTTCTCAGAAGACCTTTGGGAAAGTCTTTGTGCTGAGTATGTGCAAATATGGCAACTCCCCTGTGTGAGAACAAATGTTTCCAATCACCGGAGAACAACGTGTAGGGGTGTGTTTGAATGTAAAAACAATTAGTGCTATAAAACCTGAGCTGAGCATATTGTAAAAATTAAAAAGGGATGCATGAAACCGAACTGGGGATTGAATAGCACAAATATCTGCGCTGCCAAGGAGCCAGTAAGTCTAATCTAACCAGCCTTGTCTCGACCTAATAGATCAAAGAAATCATGATGGACAGATTGGGATAACTAACAAGGACGGCAGAAATTTTTGGCCAGACTACAGTCTGGAGTCTTTCCACATGAAACAATCTCCATCTCAGCTCCTGGTTTGATTGATCGTCCTTGAGGTCAGTGTAGGTTGTAAAAATATAGAGCATACTCAGTAGAGATGGGCTATTGTGGACTGATGGCTAATTTTGGTTGAGACCTCAACACTTAAGTTCATACAGTTCACAGTCTGGAGGCTTATGTCAGAATGCACACTAAAAAAGGGGAGTTCTGCATGCTTATTAGACCCCTTTTTTTTGTTCTAAAGGCAGAATTTATGTCTTGACAGTAAAGAAAGGCAACATTTTTTTATTACAAAATCCACTGGCCCACTTCTATCTCCCACACTCTAATTCAGCATTCATAGCAAACTGTCAGCTGGCCAGAGACACAATGGTAATGGCAGACAACCAGACATTTGGAGAAAACAAATTCTACTTTACAAATGTAATAAAAGAAAACATGGCAGCAGGCTGTATGAGACCAACAGTGGAAATGATGGACTTGTGAAAAGACTCGTACAGTGTCCCTGCTCGAGTATGGAGTCCAAGTTTAGCTGCAATTATACTTAACAGAGTGAAGTTTTACACAGCTTTTACTTGGCCAGCTAAAAACAGATCAGCTGCAGGAGAGAGAAAAATAAAATGGTCTCTCAAGGTACAACTCTTTGCAGTAGAAATGAACAATATATAGCTTACCTGTTCTGGTTGTTTTAAATCTTAAAACCTATATAGCTCCTTTAAGTGGCAGGTGGGTATTTACTGTTTAGCTAGTTTGCGTCACTGAACTCTCAGTTTTTGTTGCTTTGTTTTTTGTTGTGGGGGGGGGGCGCATTGATGTTGGTCTCATCTTAGAGTGATTACTTGATAAATGATAGGAATATGTGTGCTTAATTGTAGCTGGTTGGCTCAGTTGGTGCTCAGGTTTTTGTGGATTGCAGAAATAAAGCCCATACAGTAAGTGCACCTGGCTAACCAAGTTTGCATTGGCTGAGCACGTCACACAAACATGGCCAAACGAACATGCTCACATCTGGTTCCAAACAAAAAAAACAGA
The DNA here is from genome assembly GCA_015052665.1 of Apistogramma diplotaenia. NCBI lineage: Eukaryota > Metazoa > Chordata > Actinopteri > Cichliformes > Cichlidae > Apistogramma > Apistogramma diplotaenia. The sequence goes on along the minus strand of VOQJ01014164.1, from coordinate 43,672 downwards.
GGGTGACAGTCTGCTAAACCATTTCTGTGATGTGACCTCCAAGCTTCAAATCCTGGCTGTGGGGCCTCCCTGCGTGGAGTTTGCATGTTTTTCCTGTCCTTGTGTGGGCTTCCACCTACAGTCCAAAGCTATACTTGTTAGGTTAATTGGTGATTCTAAACTGGCTGTGGCTCTTAGGTAGGTAAAGTGCTCTATGTGTGGTTGAGTCTGAAGTGCTTTGAGTGGTCAGTGAGACTAGAAAAGCATTATGCAGACATGACTATTTAAATACATGACAATGTTAAAGCAACACGCTTTCTGCTACTAACACAAAGTGAATTCAACAGCCACAGTTATTTATGCTGCTTATATGGGTCAAAATAAGAAATAACACACACACACACAATTCGATCCAGAGTCATGGGGAGGCAGGAGCCTATCCCAGCTATCACAGGGCAAAAGGCAGATTACAGCCTGGACAGGTCGCTAGCCAACACAGAGAGACAGACGACCATTCACACCATGCAAATGCCACACAAAGGCCACAGCCAGGTGGTGGATTTGAACCAGGACCATCTTGCTGTGAGGTAACAGTGCTAACCACCACAATACTATACTGGCCCTAGAGTGCAATTGTGTTTTAAATATAATTCATTCTAAATAAAAATGGGGCATCTATACATCTAACTTTAGTTACTGTCACATCTGCAGCTCTGCTAATTGCATCTGGTTATGCATTTGTTAAAAATGAGCATGAATGAAGAATAACTCACAGTGATGGCTGGATGTCAGCCAGATCAGACTTGAACTATTCTCAGAGCAGATCAATTCCCAGCCTCTCTTTACTGCTGCCAGTGGTGAGTGACTCAGCTAATTATAACAAGGGAGATCATGCCCTGAATACTGTTTTCTCTTCTGGCTCACTGGCCACTCAGTAACATTCCTACACAGGCACTATATACTGTACATGCACATACACACATGCACCACGAGGCGCACAGCGGCTGACAGGCTATATATTGCTACAACCTGCTGTTCAGCAATAAAATCTATATTGTGTAATCCACAGCCTACATATCTTGATGTGACTTTGTGTGATGTGATTCCAGTATAAACTCTCAGTTACACTGATACAAAAATGTGATCTAACAGGCGCACACACACACACACACACACACACACACACACACACAAGCTTTCTTTAATCACAGCCAACACAAACAAGTCAGCTTTTCCAGTATATACCTAAACACTGTGTCACGCACAAACAGGCTCCAAACACACATCATCACTTTGATGTCACGTAACAATAAACCTTCAGTACCTCTGCCTCCCATTCCCACAGTGACTGTTCATCCTGTTTGTTAAACTTCTTAAAAAGAGAAAGAGGGACTTGCAGTGAGAGAGGAAACCTGTTCCCATGCCTGCTCAGCAGCATGACAAAGGCACTTGCTCACAGAGACACGCATGCATCAATCAGTTGGTGAGTCACCTTTTTCGTAGGACGACCACTGCACAAAGAATGCAAGGCCTAAAAATAACAGCCATCATTCCTATGGAATCTGCGGCACATCCATGTTTGGACAGCCTGGAGAAACAGGTTTGCGTGACCTTTTCAAGTCAAGCTGAGCTCAACTGCTGCGACCCGGTTAAATGCGTGACCTGTTACTGGAAGGAAATGTGTTAGAGATGTGAAAAGAAATGATTGGGAACGGCATGCTTCTGTTTGGCAGGATCGGCTGCACAAAAGAGGTTTGATAGCGCGCGCACACACAGAGGCCAGCTGGTGCTCTGTGTTTTCACTGAATGCTCAGGGATCCTCTGCTGCAGCCACTGCGCTCGTTCAACATAAAACGGTGGAGGGAAGAAAAAAAAAAAAAAAAGAGAACCCTTGCGCAACACGCACGTGGTCGCGCGTGTGTACACACCCCGACAAACACACACAAACATGCACATTTATAATTACCCAGAGCTACTCATCAACAATCATCACAGGAATCTTTTCAACTATATGCTGCACTTCACCCTTTAATTCATAGCAGTCCACAGTTCACTTGATTATATTATTCAAGATCATTGCATCATTCTCATAAAGAAATGCATGTTTGTTAGAGTTGGGGTGTGGGGGGTGGGGGTGCTTGATATACAAGTAGTATCACCTTAGCTCGGCTGCTATGATGTTGTTTACAGAGCCAAACTGGCATATTTTTGTGTGAGTTCTTAAAGCCACTACAGCTTTATGGGGGTGAGTCACATCCACGGGCCCAGCATGGGAAAATATCATGGTGTTGTTAAAGCCAGAGTTCAGGCTAGTACACAGCAGCTTTGTATGGGCTAGTTCACACCTGAAGCCCAGCGTTTGGGGAGCAAACAGTTCCGGTGCCGTGCAGAGGTCTGTGGAGAAACTGTTACAGCTGGTAATAAAGGGCAATCAGAGCTGAACACTTAGGAACAACTGAGTCAGACAAGGTGCTTCAAGCATTGTTAATTATTGTCTAAAACATGCGCGTGCTTGATGAGGCAGCTGATAAGGAGCAGATGATTTCTTCACTCCTCTCTCATCAGTTGCTCGCGTTCTTTTGGTATCAGCAAAAAACAAACGCGAAGATTCATAACACACTGGTAAAGGGGGGAAAAGAATGCTTGAGTCACATGCTTGAGCAGTCGTCTGCGAAAGCCAATACAGTGGGTACTCTCATCAGAGCCGTGCTGAGCCGGAGTCGGTGCTGTTACAATATTGCTCAATGGTTGTGTCACCAGGAGGCTGGACTGGTCGGGCGGAGTGTTTGAGCTCAGAGCTCAACATCACTAGAGCGCACTCACTCTCGCCGCTCTGTGAGTGTGAGGCGGTCTCTCTTTCTCTCTGTGTCCTCTCTCTTTTTTCTCTCTCTCTCTCCCTCCCTCTCTCCCCCTCTCACACACGCACACACGCACGCTCAGTCTGGGCTCTGAGGGATCGGATTTTTTTCTCACCAAAACTGCACAGACCCCAGAAGCCACGAGCACTCACTCTACACGAGGACGTCGGTTGGATTATTACCAGAACGCGCTGTCAGCGAATCCGCTGAAGTTTCTTTTCTTTGTCACCATTATTGAGACTCACACGGAGAAATGGAGCGCGCAGCTGGCAGTTTATTTTAACCGTCAAAGAGCGCATCTAAAACCAGACAGGGTCGTATTTCTTTTTGCTTTCATGGTGAATCGGCCGATCAGGATGAACTTGCAATGGAGCAGCCGGACACCTTGCATCCGCACAGCGAGAGTCGCGCACAAGCGGCTGGACTCAGACGATCAGCCGCCGGCCAAATGCGCCCGACTGAGCGCCGAGGCGGGGGACACACAGGGACTCCTCGGCACCTCTCCCGGATCCCCGGTCAGCCCCGGTTTAACCTCAGTGCCACTGACTCACCAGGGACCGTCCAGCATTGGACCGTATATACTTCTACCTCTGATGGACCGAGAAAGCATGCACAGCGCGATGAACACCGATACTGGCGATGAGCTACTGTGTAAGGTATGCGCAATCCAGTCATTGTGCAATTTCTTTGAATGAATGATGTTTCAATACATCCCGTTGCCCAATACCCTGTCTGACATGTCATCCGTATTTGGATGACTTTTTCACCAGATGTCATTCTCACGCGAAATGTGTCACAATTTGCGTAATAAAAGTCTTACTTCATGGTTTTAAAAGACTGGACCTGATAAGGCTCTGTTATTTTTACACGGCATGAAAGACCAGGCAAAGCGTATGTCGCCTGTGTTGTGTTATGGAAATGCAGCCTACCTACTGAAGTCCACCAATCCTTGGCACTATGGCTTCACACTGTGTCTATCAACTCGGCTCATTTGCATCCACGTCACCGCAGTACGCCACGCTGTGACACACAAAAATGCAAACATGTGAGACAAAAAAAGACTCTGATGATAAGGAGCTTCCAGATAAGGACAGGATCCTCCACTGTTCCAGATCCCTATTTATTTTTGCGTGATAGACCTGCAGGCGTTTGGCTTTGTTGATTAATAAAGTTAATCGCTTCACGCTTTGATGATTCATTTGTCATGCTCTTGTAAAAGCAGTGTATTGTGCTGGAATCAAAGCATATCCTAGGCCTTTTTTTTTTAATCTTACTGCCAAATTTGCATGGCTGTTTCCTTAGATGATCATTAAGAACACACTGACCTCCTCCTCCTCACACTCACTCTTTCTTCTCCTCCCTACCCATCTTCTTCATTTGCATCCTGCATCCCTCCTCTTTCTCTCATCTTTCTTCCAGGTCTTTGACATGGGGGTATACCAGGAAAAGATCAGAGCCTATGGTATTCTACCAGCCCACAAGAATGTGGCCGGCATCAGGGACATCATCCTCGGTGAGCGCAAGGCCTACGTGTTCCTGGACAAGGACTTTGGGGACATGCACACTTTGGTAAAGAGCTGTCGCCGGCTGAACGAGGAGCACGCCTGCAGGCTCTTCCGTCAGGTGGCCCTGGCCGTGGCGCACTGTCACCAGTCAGGCATCGTGCTGGGTGACCTGAAATTGCGCAAGTTTGTCTTCACTGATGACAAAAGGTGAGACTTTAAAATCTTGCTGCAGTGTCAGATTCAACTGTCATGATTCTCAAATTGTGCTCAGCCCTTTGCAGCGATCTCAGCTGTGAAGGTTTATTTGGACGCTGTCAAACTTGTGGTGTGCATGCCAGTGAAGACACAGAGCAAAGACAGCAGCAGCTGATACGTACACAGGCCATGTGTGCAGATATCGATGTGGGCACGGATAGAGTAGGAGGTTTTGTACTTGTGGAGGCAGACTGCTTAGCTTCCCAGATTTTCGCCCTCTCTGTCTGTCTCCCTTTCTCACTCTCGATGTGTCTCTTTGTATGCAGTGTTGTGTGTTTGCTTTGCGTGCGTGCATGTGTGTGCGTGCGTGCGTGTGTGTGAATGCGGTGGGTGGCGGTTTGGCAGGGCTGCGAGACGAGGCTACTGAATGAGAAAATCATACCTTCTGTGGTCTATATCTTAGAAGGCATTTATTACTCTTCATTTATTAATAAATTACATCATAGCTATGCAGCAGAATAGCTGGTGTGGTCCAGCAAGGTTTCATTCACTTTCATCCACGAAATAGTATTCTCTGAACTCGCTCCCACATACACCCACCCACACACACACACACACACACACACACGTCTAAATGCCTGCATCTCTGAGTGCCAAATATTATTCAGTATTGTCCATGAAGATATGGACGATATGCAGAATTGTTTGTCGCCTCTTTGCCCTTGCATCACTCTCTATATTGAAAGCGTCCACTGCCCCCCCCCCAACCCCTCTCATTTGGCTTTCCAAAGGCCCTTTTTCATGGAGACTTTTGAACACTAACATTCTCCGGTCATGACCTCTGGGTTTGCTGGGTTACAGTCGATGAATGAGAGCAGACAGGCAGTGAGAGAAGTTGAAGTTGGTCGCGTCCCTCTGATAGCTATACGGCTGCAGAGGGATGAGTCACTGTATAAGTGCAGAGGGGAACTGGGGAGGGAGGGGGGGGGGGGTTGTGCACAGCTTATTTTCCCTTCTTTCTTTCTGTGCGTGTGTGTCCATACATGCATGTTTACACATTCATAGCTGCAAAGCTGTGATCCGTTGCGAGTTCAAACGGCTTGTTGCCTGCAATTCAGCGTTTCGTTAGAAGAGTGACCGCGCCGCAACATTAATGTTGGTCGACTGACCCGCTTGACCCGTGCAGTTGTGTGATGACTGCATTCGTTTTTTCCCCCCCTACACACACACACACACACAGACTTCTCTGTGCATTTCGCATGGCCAAATTTTGATGCGCCAGTAAAAAAAATTAAAGATTGTGCTGTGACTTTGAAAAACAAACCTGCAGGCTTTGCTGATAACATTAAATAATGGCTGTGTGACATAATGGAATCTGGCTGCATTCATGTCCAGAAAACCAGCTTTGTTCACCCTGAGATCACCACTTTCGTCCAAACACAGACAGACAACAACTTAAGTCTCGCTGAGCGGTTACAATTCTGCATTACCTCATTTATTCCGTCATTCATTCCTCCAAAATTCACAATCAGGCATCTTTCAAACCCCAGCGCACAAGCTGTGATGCAATGTCCTGGCCAACAATGCCGTGCCCGAGCCAGCGACAGAGAAAGTCACAACATTTTGACAAATGCTAGCTGCATTCACACACACACACACACACACACACACGCAATGCACAGTGCAGTTGGAAGAGCCAGTTTAGGAAAGGTGACTAGCACTCTGAAGCATGCAGAGCTTCACAGGCAGGCAAACCTTCCCGTGCGTCACTGATGTGGCAACAGCCATTTGAGGGTAATTATGGGATGGCTGGCGCCGCAAGTGTGGGACCCAGGTGCAGATAGCCTCGGCTCGAGAAGGAGAGGGAGAGAGGAGAGGAGGAGGAGGAGGAGAGGAGATATGTACTCTCAACAGTAGGATGAGTCATTCTCTCCACCCCTCTAACTCTCTCTGTTCTGTTTCCTTTTCTGTCTCCATCTCCTTTCTCCTCTCCTGACTTATCTTCTCCACTATCTTGCTGTTTAAATATCACTTGCTTTCCGTCTTGCTCCTTCTGGCTGTCACTCTTTTCATCCTCTCCATTGGCTATTTCTCTCTCTGCAGTCACTCTGTCTGACATCTGAAGTGTCTCACTGAGGCGAATCCCCGAGAATGAGACACAACAGAACAGTATGTCCCTCAGTCATTACACACAAATTAAATTCAAACTAAAAATGTATGACACTTTTTTTTCTTTTTTTTTTGCTTGTGGAATTGGCAAAATTTTCCCACCAATTTTTTTTTTTTCGCGCAAGAGATTTCCAGTGTTGAATACTTA
>VOQJ01014164.1:0-11984 GCA_015052665.1 Apistogramma diplotaenia | reverse complement strand
CATGACACATCAGTATTCATGAAATTTGAGCCAAGGGGTTTCCAGGAGAGGCTAAAATTTCATGAATACTGATGTGTCATGTAACATCCTGGCTGACCTCCCTGCAGTCAGAATTCTGCAGAATTATGTACCGTACCAGAGGAGTCAATTTTCTCTTTTGGCAAAGCTGTTAGTGACAGCACCTCAACTGCCTGTGGAATCATTAGCAGAGGAAGCTCACCATACTGACACTATCTGAACAAATAGCCTCTCTGAAGAGACAGGTAAAGCAAGGCCTCGGACTCTGTGGAGAGAGATGTGAGTGACGAGCTGCTGAATGCTGATTCATTTGGAGGGTAGGGCCTCCGAGTCCCAGCTGAATATCAACCCTAAAATTAAAATCTCCTTCTTTCCCCGAACCCTGACAACAACTCAAGATCAGATTCTGAGAGCGCCACATTGCTATTCCACTCCCATTTCACAATGAAAATGATAGTGACACACATTTGGAGCAACACCTTGGTCCCCAGATCTCAAGACAGATGGCATGTGGCAGTTAGAGCATGCCCTCAGCTGCATGCAGCTGCCCAGCAGAGAGAGGCTGTCGCTCAACCATCTCCTCATCCCCCACACTCCGCCATCAAAATTATATGACCAATATGTTGTCTTTCAGCAGAGGCTCGTGAGATTATGCCATTACAGCCCGTTAGTGTGATGTGCTCCAATCCAGCATGACAGAATGTGCGAAATGTTTTGATTTTATTTAGGCAATAACCTCGAAAAACACCAGATCACACTTGAAGTGGAACAAATTCTCATTCGTGCAATTATGAGAGCGTACTTGCCTTCATATTTATAATTGAATCCTTTCATGCAAACGTGCATCACTGGAAACGGCCAAAAGTCAGTTGATGAAACCAGAAAGATGGAGCAAACTCGGAAAATTACTTTTTGCTTGAAAATAACTGCTAGCAGATGACAGTCAAGGCTCGCATACATTCATAATTAATGTGAAAATTGGCATTTTGGCACAGCACAATTTTCCGTGCTTTCAAGAGCATCGCACTTTGAACAAGTAATTACTCAGGCAGCCCCGTGCAAGTTGTTGTTAATTTGTTTGTTGAGAGAAAACTGCAGATGTACAAGGAGGGGAGACAGAATTCAAACCAATTTTGGAGCACCGCTTTACTGCCTGCTACACTTTCTTGTCAGCCTCCTTGTGCTTTAAACAGCCTCTCAAGACTTTTACACAGACTAATTATTTTAAACAGTGGAGCTCCTGCGGCCAGGAGGGATCCAGCCCAGTTCAGTGTGTGTAGAGGTTGTCACATAATGAGGGCGTAAATGCCGGGATGCAGGCAGGGGAGCCTAGTTCAGCCCTGTTAGATACATACACACCAATGGTGTCACAAATCTTTAGGTTGGTAAAACCTTTGCACTTTGCCAAACATTCAATTCAATTCAACTTATTCATGTGGCACCAAATCACAACAAACAGTTGCTCCAAGGCACTTTATATTGTGAGGTAAAGACCATACAATAATACAGAAAACAATTAAAACAATTAAACCCCCTATGAGCAAACATTTGGCGAGAGTGGGAAGAAAAAACTCCCTTTTAATGGGAAAAAGCCTGAGCAGAACCAGGATCAGGGAAGGGCAGCCATCTGCTGCAACCAGCTGAGGCTGAGGGGAGAGAGACTGGATGAAAGAGAGCAGAGATTAATTCAGTATCACTCTGAGTCAGGATGTTTCTAATTTTAGAGTTACTGCTCAAATACAAGAAAACAGGTCAACATATTTGTTTAACATGTGCATTATAGGACATATCCTGGTCAAAAATGACTCCATGATTCCTCACAGTGTTACTGGAAGCCAAGGTGATGCCACCCAGAATAAGTGGCTAGACACAATGTTTCTAAACACATTCCACTCTAGCACAACTTTATCTAATCTTGTATTAATGAGTTGTGTGCGTGTGTGTGTGGGGGGGGGGTCTGTTAGCTGCTGAGGTAATTTGGGGGTTAGGGATATTGTGCAAGACTTAAAATTTTAAAAGAAGAATTTGTGGAACTGAATTTACTTATTTACTCTGAACTAAAGGTGTTGTTTGGATGGATGGATGGATGGATGGATGGATGGATGGATGGATGGATGGATGGATGGATGGATGGATGGATGGATGGATGGATGGATGGATGGATGAGCTTCTGCATAGTTAGCTATTTTGTCTGTTTGTTGGTCTGATCAGCCAGTATTACAGTTCCGCTTCATGCTGTTTGTTCCATTTTCTGACAGTTGAATTTCACTTTTGTTCTGTTTAAGGAGTTTAACTTTCCTGAGCTCCGTTTGTGTGCTACTTTCTCATCCAGCCTGACTCAAGTTCTGTTCATTTGATGTCTTGTATTCTGGCATTTACAGTTGTTTCGATCACTGCAGAGCTAAAACAAACACATTTGCTTCGAACCTTACCTTACCCTCCCCAGCTCACACATTCATGTTCATGTAACATTTACACATTGATAAACAGAGTCCATACTCTGAATGTTAGTTTGAATGTTCTCATTGTGTTTGCTCCAGTTTGTTTCCACATGCATGCATGTGTGGTTGTCTGCCTCATTAGCCCTGTGATGGACCAGTGATCTGCCTTGTGTCTGGTCCTCGCACAGCCTCAGGTGGGTAGTCAGATAAAGCAAAGAGGAAAATGGATGAATGTTGAAATGTGAAATTAAAAAAAAAACTTAAATCAACTGAGCTTAAATGCTTTGGAAGAAATGCAAACTATTATTGATTTTTCTAGTTAATTGATATAATGACGACAACAGCAAAACTGTTAAACTTTAAATATGAAACTCTTGCCAAATTAACTAAAGTTAGCATCCAGATGTTTGGACAGGACTCTCTAGTTATCATTCCAAGATGAATAAAAGCATAAAGCAATCCATTTATGCCAAAGATTTTGTGTAATTTGTTGAGGTATGTTTGTTCCTCCCTATCAAGCTGCCTGCATATGCAGCTGTTCAAACAGATAAAGGGTCGATAAAGAAGTTGGGCTACCACCTCCTTTCACTCACACACCCTGCCCTCCTGTCCTCCAATTTACCCACATAATGGTGCATTAACACCGCAGAGAAAAGACTGTCGTGTTACAGTGTGCAAATTTTCTCACAGCAAAATGACCTTTTTTTGGGGGGGGCTGCGAGGTGTATGAGTCTTTTGGTTTACAGTAAACTGCAGTGAGACATAACACGTGAGGCATCAGGTCGTTAAACACCACAGCTCATCTTACTCAAAGGAGCACAGCTTTAACAAATCTATTTGCCGAAAGGTCTCTGTAAACAAGAATTTAATAGTTGTGTTTACTTAGCTGATGCAAATTATCCTGGCTTCAATTAGGCTCATTAAAAACAACTCAATTAATCTGACTTCAGTGGCCCCAGTAAACAGAAACCCTTCTCTTCCCAAAATGACCAGTTCAAAGAGCCACTGCCAGCAAATGTTGCCATGGGAAAGACCAGGATAACGGCGGATATAAACAAAGCACACACAGACAATGACGCCACCTGTCTCCTCTGCATCTCAGACCTCTCAGCTGAGCTTCTCATGTGTGGATCTCAAATGAAAGACCTCAGTTTCTGGCAATGTTTTTGGGGAGAAATACTCTGGCAGCCTTCCCAGTAAAGGGCTACATACAAACTGAGTGAGATAAGCACAAACTGAAGCCAACAAAATGTTTTCTGTAAAGTATTCACAGGATGGAGAGTCACCATTTTCTTGCAAGACATTAAATTTTAATATCGTCCTCTTACAAATAAAACAATAATTCTTAAGAAATATGAAACACTCTCTCTGTGGTTTGCGGCTTCTGAGTCACTTTCTTGGTTTGGTGTGAGCATAACCATAACGAACTTAGCTTCCTTAGCAAAGAACCTCTAAAACCACGTCTCACAACTCAGCAGCAACTCCAAAATGAAACTTTCAAAGTCTTCCATCCAGAGGTTACGCTTGCTGTTGTGGAAATCTCCCACAAATTTCACTTCAGGATTATTCGAGCGCCACGTCTCACTTTTAGGCATCCTGCCAGTCATTGCACAGAGGCGGTTGTTTGCTTATTAGTCTGACCATGCTCTAAATAATACATAACCTGCAAGTGAGTTATGGTAAAAAGTTTAAACAGCTGAGTTTATGGTGACTCATTTCTGGAGCCAGCCAAGCCCCGTGACAGCTGTGATAGAGCCCGACTCACCCACCCATGAGTCCTGGACCTTCAACTGGATAAGAAGAAGGAAAAGGACTCATGGATGGATGGATGGAATCTAAAAGTTAGACAATCTAGCAGTTGGCCTGTAGGAAACAGAAGGCACGCGATCAAGCTGATTGGCTAACTCTGAACAGGTGTGACAGTTTAAACATCCTAACGAGGGAAGGGCAAACATTTAAAAGGAGACAGGAATAAGGAACAGGTACCCCAGGAATGCATCAAAAATAAAATATATTAAATATCGCTGATAATTACAACAAAAGATTAAAATTGTAAAGAAACACTTCAAATCTTGGCTACGAGCTTCCTGTTCTGCTATTATGGGGCAAAGTGCAACTGCAGCTAATATAAACTTTAAAGAAACACAACGTTACAAAGTCAAACCGCTGACGGTCGCCCTTCGTCTGTATTTATGCCACTGTCACACTCTATCTTAGCTTTCACCATTATCCACTAATTGCTGCTTGTGGCCTCGTTGGCTGCTCTTCAGCAAAGGTCGCTCAGTCTTGCTCTCAAATGTACATCTGATCCATCTCAGAATGACTGCCTCATAAAATTCTCATTATTCACCACGCCAGTGATTAATCATTGTGATTTGCTGCATTGCGTCGCGGTGAATTTTTGCCAAAACGCATGCTGCTTAGTCACTTCTTGTTTCAGCCGCCTTTCAAGTATGACATCATGCTGTAATAACAGTCCTCAAGGCACTGGGTAGTTTTCCTGGAATCACTCAAAAGAGCGGCTGTGTTGCTCTTTTTTTTTTTTTCTCTTATCAAAAGAGGCAGGTGTAATCAACAAACCTTTTTCCCAGCATCCCCTCTGTTCGTCTCACACCACAAAAGCAGCAGGACTTGAATATTAAAACATTCACAGGTCCTTCAGGGTTCACAAACTTTTAATCAGTTATTTTTGTTTATTTTCTTATTTTTAGTGTAAGTTGTGTATTTGCATGTGCACCTGTACATTGACGTCCTGCAGTGGAAAACAAAGTGTTTGTTATTTGGATCTGCAGATATTTTTACTGCTGTTAAAAGATACATTTTAATGGAATCAGGAGACTTATTACTTTGTTGTTGTTATTTGATAAGAGAAAAATCGCAGGAAACCTATTACGCGCTGTTATTGTTCTTTATTCTTATCATCATAAGAGTTGTTAAGCATTTTATGGAAATTCACTTTCTTATGAAGACTTGGATGAAAAAGATTGTTACTTATGTCACATTTACAAAAAGACACAAAATCTCAAGCAGGGGGGGGGGTTAAACTGGCTCTTTGCAGTCCTCCAAATGTCAGTCTGCTCCTTTAAATGAGATGTTTTGCCTGAAAACAGTGAGCGTAATGAATATTTGCTCTCAGGCTTTTGGTTATAGATGTTAAAGGAGTACATTGCCTTGCCTCATAATCCAAAACCAAGGACAATGATCTTAGCAGCCATAACATTAAACAAGTGCTGTGAGTGTCTAACATTACCATAAAAATAACGAACAGAAGCTTCATCGCAAAATGAGATATTTTGGTGAGAAACGTGAAATATTTTACAAAGAGCATTTTACTGAAAGAAAGAAAGAAAGAAAGAAAGAAAGAAAGAAAGAAAGAAAGAAAGAAAGAAAGAAAGAAAGAAAGAAAGAAAGAAAGAAAGAAAGAAAGAAAGAAAGAAAGAAGTCGGGTTTTCTTTGTCCTTTTATGAGGAAAATAGTCCTAATAACTCTTTCATACTGTCCAAAAAATTAATCATTCTCCTTTTTTAATCTCTTTGTGAGCCTCACGAAGGACTTAATGGGGAACCATTATGCTTCTTCTTTTCTGTCTTGGTTGCATGTACATGATGTGCTATGGTGGTGCACACTGATATTAAACGTGGCCAAAGTTTTGACTGATTAGATCGCAGTATGTGGAAGTAGGAGCCAAAAGCTTCAGTCTGCTCTAAACACTCTCATTTCTACTCTTGATTCTGCAGCTCCACCCCACCTGCTGCTCAGACCTTTTGTTTGTGCTGGGTAGCCAATCAGAAGAAAGCTGTCTTAAAGGGAGAGGAGTTTTTTTATTTCAGCTATAAGGTCAACTAATTTCAGCAATTCATCAGCATCCTGCTAAAACAAAGCCTACACAGTCGTAGACGCAGGCAGCGCTACAAGCACTGACAGTTGATTATAATTGGGTTGCCTTGGCGATGTCCGAGCTCTCACATCCCATCACGGGAAAGGACCAAGGAGACAGTTAATTCTGGATGACTTCTGCTCCACTGTAAGAGCAGTAGGACTGCAGTGCAATCTTCTCATCTACCATAAGAAGAAGAGGCCACATAAAAATAAAATACACTTGATAATAAGTAAAGTTGCACATTTGGCAGCAGTAACAGGAGCACAGGCATCACACACAGGTTTACAGCATGCTGGCGCACATGTTTAAGGACTGGCTATTATAGGAAATGGAGTTTTATCAGTCTATAAAATACAGCATGTCTGCAAAAAGCTTTTAAGGAGCATCGGGGACCAAACAGCGAATGAATATTTATTACGTTTAAGCCCACTGATGTACAATACAGTGCATTGTCTGCATAGGAAGGAACTGATCAGATAACTTCAGAGTGCTGCTTAAGAGCCAGGTGGCTGCCAATCTATGGGGCACCCAAAGGTTTTTTTCCTCTTCTAAATTGTAGAGCAGTGACATACATTTTATGGACAAAAGTACTAGGCCACATCTTTAAATTGTTTCCACTCTTGTTGCCACTTTTATTTCTTGAAACAAGCTGCTGTTTATTGGAGACAGAAAAAATTGTAGTGACTTTTCACACCTTAAGGAAAACAAGTTTTAAGAATGAATCATACACAGAAATGCTGGATTCTCACTCCTCCAGACTTTTCCCTTTAAAAGGGATAAAAATTGTTACTCGTGTCCACACTGAAGCCAGTCTCGGAATTTTCTCCTTATAAGGCGTCACAAGCCAAAAAAAAATCCCGGGTAACTTAAAATAATCATTTTCAGACTCCACGTGGACAAAACAGGGCGCCACCTCAGCCTCGTCCTTCCTGTGAAACTCAAGACCTGCAATACTGAACTCGTCTCTCTGCACTGCAACTCACACGAAGGCCGTTCCATCATTTTCACATGAGAGGATATTAGCTCTTTGCACAGCTACAGCAGCAACATCTGCACAGATGCACTCCAGTATTGTTAAATGACTCTTGGCTCCATATAAAAGTGTCTAATATACTCAGGAAAAGGCTGAGCTGAACAAGACTCCAAGGATGGTTTTACCATGTCCTAATTTGATTAGAGTGCTGCAAAGAATATGAAAGCAACCTCTGGGAACAATGAAGCACAATGTAGCTAAAGAGCCCAGAGTGGTCAGTTTATACCACATAAACAGGCTACTTTAGTGCATTTGTTCACACTTAATATGTTTGACAGGATGTCAGACAGCCACAGGTTGTGGTTGTGGTTTTGCTACATACTTGACATGTCAGGATGACAAGCAGTCATGTTGCATTTTAAAAGGGTGATAACAGTTTGAAAAATTGCTAAGGGATGAAGTAAGTGAATGCAAGAAGGATGTGAGGCGTAGGTATTTGCTGAACATCTCAGTTCCTTCAAGAATTATAAACTGCACAAACTATGCTCAAAAACAAAGCATTTGAAAGCAACTGTTTGTGATGTGAAAGCTTCAAGAGAAAACAGCACAGCACAGGGTACTGCCATCAGTGAGGGACGACGTGTGGTCTGATGTAAAGTTGTATCGTCACACTGGGGCTTTTAAAAACTCAATAACAATGTTCCATCGTGTTCTTAAGCGCTTCCGTGGAAAACAGTTTACTGTCTGGAACACTGCAAAACTGAAAAGCGGGTTTATATGCAAAAACCCAATGTAGCTTCTTGCATGATGGTCCTTTTGCCACCTGCTATTTGTTTGGACTGCTAGTTAAATTGCAAAGTGGACAGATGGTCTAAAAAAAACTGCTGCAAATGCTCATTGTAGTTTTGAGGAGGAGGGATTCTTCATTCTGTGGAACATTTTCCCCCCCCCCAGTTTTTTCTAAGGGCTGAATATCACCTGATGCTTTTAGCGGAATACGGCGCAGGGACACAGGCAAGGCCGTCAGGCTTCCCTAAACAAATACCGCTTAAGGCAACTTTTTGTTAATTATTAATTCTGATCCACTTTCTGTTCGTTCTTCGGCTGTTGGCTCCTGGAAGGATCTCAGATTGTGGCTCTGGTTTTTGCTGAGTTGATTAATGCAGGCATTTTTCTTTCCAACAGTCTGAACCAGGAGATTATCCGAGCGGCTTAGGTTACTATGGTGATACCTCTATTAAAAGTGAGCCTAGATGAAATGCAAAGCTAGCTCACAACAACCTGTAAATCGTGCTCATTTTCACTAAAGAGCACATATTTCTGTTTAGCACCTTTAAACCCTTTCTGGTGCAGATATTTCACACAGTAAGTGATCATGTGGTCATGTTTTTCAACCTCAAGGTTGTTTGTGTCCTTTCACACGCTGCTCAAGTTGGAACATGAATTTGCGACGTGAACTTCAATGCTGTACTGAAGGGCACCGTAAACCAGTAATTTAGCCCAGAAAACCACAAGGAAAATGTTTCCTGAAATCAAAAAAATCAAGTAAGCAGTAGCGTTTTTTTTCACATAGACTTTTTTACAGCTGGATTTATTTTAGCAATCTGACCATAGACAGCTTGGATGGATGTAGCTTCCAGGTCTTAAAAAAAAAACAAAGCCATTGTGGAAGTGCCATAAACCTGCAGCCTTTTTCATGTGCCACCATCTGGTTGCAGAAAGAATTCTGGTCCCATAGAAATATAGGAAAAACAGGCTGGAAGCACCGCCTTTTCTTTTATTTACAGCGTGATTATCTACATTTTATATGTGCAGACTTTTACTAACATCAGGAATGAAGCACAGCAGCAAAGCTACAGCAGTGCAAACTGGAATCCCTCCCATTACCCCCCCAACCGGTTACGGCAGCTGCCTGCCCCTGCTGGAGGTTTCTTCCTGTTAAAATGGAGTTTTTCCTTCCCACTGTTGACAAGCGCTTCCTTATACAGTAGGCGGTCATTCGGACTATTGGGTTTCTCCTCTAATTATTATACGGTTTTTACTTTACAATAGAAATCACCTTAAGACGAGTGTTTGTTGTGATTTGGTACTATATAAATAAAATAAAAACTGAATTATCACTGAAATGTGCATGTAGCCTGATTGTTTGGTATTACCAAAAATGTATAAATACTCTTCTATGTGGCCATAATCTGCTGCTAAGTCTTTTTCACATTGCTGAATTGCAGCTACTAGAACACAAAACACACACCTGAGAAAATCTGTAAAATTAATTTCACTTTGATCTGGCAACAAAGTAAACCTTTATTAGACCGAGGGACAGTAAACTTTCATGCTCCTGAGCTCTAATGTCACCTTAGAAATAAGCAGCATTTCTTCATGCGGTCTATGAATCAGAGCATTCACAGTTTCAGGCACTCCTGCATTGGCTTTACTTTTGAGACCCAGCAACTATATCAGTCTTTTATACAGTCTATGATACACACTTAGCAGCGCGATGTGCTGGGATGCAGCACACCTCTTGGTATGTATCCTATGCAGGATTAAACCAATTCCTATGAAACACATACTCAGAAAAACACACGTAAAGATGACACTTCGGAGCCTCTTGAACAAGCAGCGCACACTGAATCGATAATAATCAAACAGTGTAGACAATAAGACTCATTTCAAAAAGAGACACTGATCCATGGTTTACTTAAAGTTTGAGTACAAGTAACAAAGACAAGTGCCACAACGTTTACTTCAGATGTGCTGGTGTGAGAATGACCCTTAAGGGCAGAACGAGCACTGCTTGTATTCAGCGAGCGGCTCCGACACCGCTGTCCAGGTGAAATGAGATGCAGCTGAACGACACAAGGATAAAGGAACAAGACACACCATAAATAGAGAAAAATCTGCTCTACTTACAGAATCGTTAGTTTAAGTCAGATGTGTAAAGCTTTTAGAAAACTATACATTCTGTGATTAGTGAGGCTTTGGGGGCTGCAAATCAGGCTGTTTAAATTGATCTCAGATAACTGAATTCATATTTGCTAAGGCCATATGGCAACAGACGTTGAGGGTTGAGGCTTTAAGGCAATAACATCAATGTAATTCATAAATATGTAGGACCAAAAATTCAGAGCTGGATTGACAATATTCTGATAGGAATTATGAAATCTGTGATCCAAGTAAAGATAAAATGAAGATGCGAATGTTTGCTAAAGGACAGTGTAACAGATTGTGTTCAGTAAAGGCTACTCTATAGTTGGCTTAAAATTGGCTTCATTTGAAGAGCATGGGGGAAAAAAAAGCAGACATCATTCAGCTCCCTGCTCGCTTTTTATCTCCTCCATCCTGCTGAAATGGGGGGCCAGCTCCCGAAGCACGGCTGTCCTGCCCAGGTGATCGTTCCTCCTCTTCTCCATGATCATGTCCTCCAAACTCTGAAACTCCAGCACTCTGGGCTGCTTGTCCGACATGAATATTTTCAACCTGTAGGGCTGCTTGCCTATGCGTATCTCCCCACCCATTTTGAACTCCCTCTTGCCGAACCTGCACCAGGCTGCAAAACACTCAGAGTTTCTCCAGCTCAGCTCCCGGTCCTTTAATCCCACCTGCTCCATCGCGTTTTGCACCACCACATCCGGACTCAGAGCTTTAAATTTATACAGGTCGTTTACAACCCGACACCTCCTCCCTTGACTCGCATCTGTCAGAAAGCTGTTCTTTACCTCGGCTCTGTGCAGGTGCACCACCTGGAAGTCCCCGACGTAAACCGCCCAGTGCGGGTACTGACCCGTAGCCACAAATTCCACCAAGTCACCTGGTTTGCATTTGTTTAGCAGATTCTCAGGAGAGTAAACTTCAAGGTTGACCGACTTTGTGCTCTTCTCGTAAATGCATTCATCTCTGTTGTAAACGGCGCATTCCACCTCGTCGCGCTGGTCGTACTGTTTCTCTTCCTGATTCGGGTCCTTCTCCGTGCCATCGACCGCGCAGCCATCCTCCAGTTCGTCGTCGTCGTTGGAAAATATGTAAGAGACGCCGATCCGTGGACCGTCCTCCGTGTCCACGCCGTTGGGCTCCACTGTGGGAACTTCTGCGTAACTTAAATGAGACAGCCTGTCCATCTGGTTCCCCATGCCGCTGCTCACCTGGTAGCAGCTTGTGTAACACGATCTGATGCCGAAGGCTGCTACCGGTCGCCAAACATCCCGACCATCTGCCAAAAAAAAACTCCACAGGTTACAAAAACTTCCTTCGCCCTGCCCTCAGACAGGGGATTGTCGAAATTACGCATAAGAGTAACTCCGTTTATTGAATGCGCCGATAACCACTTAGTGCCCCATCAACAAGTGGAGTTGGGAGGAGAAGACAAACTGCTTACAGATTCAGCGAGGAGAGATATCCCTCAGGTGTCGCCTCGCAGGCTCGCCTCCTGTTTCCCTGCGTAAAGTTACGCCCGCCCGCCGTCATCAAAGAAACGACGAAAACAAAATCCTCGACAGACGGGACGCCGTGTTTGCCTACACGCGCAGATAAGCAGCTCAGGACCTGAGCACCGCGCCGCCGGGTGATTCGGCATCAGCAGCGACTCTCTCCCAAGCTGCACGCAGCGCCGCTTTTAAAGCGGAAGTGCGCGTAATTTTCACCACTTCGTCTTTAATTTCCGCTCCCACTCGCTAAT
>VOQJ01014163.1:19713-29993 GCA_015052665.1 Apistogramma diplotaenia | reverse complement strand
TCTGTGATGCAAAACCACGAGGTACAGACGACCGGAGTGTAAACACTATTCCTGACCAGTCACTGCTTCACTACGCTTCCCTTAAAGTCTGACAGCTTCTAATTGAATGAAGAACTAAAGTCATTAAAGCAAAGGTTTCAGGCAACCATCCAGCAACAGTCTGTGCGTTAACGCACCAGATTTCTAAAACACTTCACTTATATTGCACCAAATCCCAACAGCAGTTGCCCCAAGGCGCTTTATACTGTAAGGTTAAGACCCTACATTTATATCGAAACTCTCCCATGCCAAAATATTAAACTGGAGACGAGAGGTAAAGAAAGGAACCAGTGTGCATGTCAGGCCTGTTTCTGTTGCTCTGGGCACTGTATGAAGTCTGAGACACGACATGTGACTCTGCAAACAAGGAGCTCAGGCACAGTGTGCATTACATCACCACCATACTGGAAACACCCTGGGCATGGTGGTGCTCCCTGGAGGACAATGCAAACAGGCCGACAAGTGTCTCATACGCACACATGCACACAAATCATGCAGTTCAGAGACATCCCCGCTAAGTAAACAATGTCTTTAGCAGCAGGCTGTGAACAGAGCGGCTGGATACTGACCTCTTAAACTGGACCAGAAATTCCAGTATCAATATAGCCCTCTGGAATACTTCTGGAGCACTGATGCTGCATTCTTAAGCATAAGCAAAGGGAGTTCCCAAAGTATTATCCTTATGTATACAGTGTATTATTCTGCCCTAGGCTGGGGCAACATTAATAATTACTCAGCTGAAAGGAAGAGTTAATAATGAAGTGACAAACTGTTGCCTAGAATAGGCCATAAAGTTTTAGATCACATGACCTGGAGTGACTCCTGGCTAGCCAGATGTGCCACACTGACTGTATTTCTGTATTAAATTCAAATTAGGAAACATTTCATTTACAACATTACATTGTTAAATTATTCCAGGGACGCTTACAGAAGTGTGACATTTCAACAATAATTATTTCAAATCTCTCTGGACTTGAAGACAAAGAGAAGAGTGGGCAACAAAATTACAATACTAATACATTTTTACTAGTTCAGTTTTTGTGAATGGGGAGTGAGAGCGTTATTACAGACCTCTGAAAAGCAGCTTAAAATGATGGTCACAAACTATTGACCATCGGCCCGGTTTAGCTGACATCATGCAGGAAACTGCCGCCTGCTGTGAGAGAGCGTTTCAGGCCAATTATGTAAGTCCTACTGTAGTTAAAAAGCCCACATTTGTCTCTTTCAAGTAAACCTAATGGATCATTTTAGCTGTTGCTTTCTACCACTTTCAGTATTGTGTGGTGTTCTGGTGCACACAGCTAAAAAGGAGAGGAAGAGGAATGATTCATGGATTTAAGGCAAACTGCAAAATAAAAACTGAATAGTAACTGAAAAAAGAAAATGAACTGTAACCGAACATGTTTGACTACTTATCAGCTGAGCAGCGCTGCGCCTGAATCCCAGCAACTCATCTCCTGCTCTGATTGGCCGATGGAAGACTGGCCTTCAGGCACACTGAACGACAAACCTGATGCCGCTGCTGCAGTGACAGACCTGTGCTGCCCTTCCTTAGCATTTTATTAGTGCTGGACACACTGAATTATTAATGCCTGGTATACAAAAATGTGCTCACACACACACACACACGCACACTAGCTAATGTACATACAGATGGTTCCAGGCATGAATCCAAAATCTTTTTATATATTAAAATAAATAAATATAAATTCCATATTAGCAGCCAGTGTGTCCAACACACTAGCAGGAAAGCAGTGTTTTCATATGAATCTTTATTAGCTACATTGTTTCTGTTGCCATCTTGTGATACATTATATAACAGCTTGTGAGAATAGAAGTAGAGAGATGAGATTAGGACAGAGTGAAAATTTAATGAAAATGTTAAATGCTGATACAGTACAGTGACTGTCTGTGCCTTTATCACTTTAACAAAGTGACCCACTGCGAGGATTATGCAACATCATCGGGAGATGGCTCAATGTTTGGTGTGCAGACAGGGGCAGCTTGTTTATGGTTTCTCTTTACATGCAGATGAAATCTGCTTGTGACGTGCAGCTAGCTTGTAAAGAATTCTAACTTTAGTGTGGCAATCTACACAGGTAACACATATGCAGAAACCGCAACAAAAAAATGCCCGATTTGGGCTTTTTCACTCGTTTTGCATCCATCCTGCAGGCCACTTCTCACACCGCACATAAAACAGAATAACGCAGTGATCTGAAGCAGGAAAACATTTCATCCCACTCTCATGGGCCGACTGGTAGGCAGTGGAAGCTGTGAGCTCTGGACAGAAGATGCAACCAAGCTGAACCTCTACTAATCCTATTACTGTGTCCTTGCACTTAATAAGAGCTATTCTGGCTCCATTTAGGAGCAAAATATGGCCGCAATCTAAATATAAGCAGATGCAGAATCACCAGCAAGAAAACTGTGTGATGACTGATTTCTTACTCGGTTTCTAGCTGTTGCTAAGAGACAATTAGAAAAGCTGTTTAAAGTCTGGTGCACTCTTACTACAAGTACATTAAGTTCGCAACTTCTGCCATTGGAAAGTATACAATTAAACTGAGCAGAGAATAAATTCACGTTAGCATCAGTCATTCGGCTCTGTCAGGTGAGCACTACGACAACAAACTGCTACTCACTTCCACTCCATGACTTCAGCAGAGACTTGATGCTGATTTCAAAGAAGCCTGAGTCTTGCTGGCTGGTCATGGCTGTAGCTTCCTGTCCCTTTATTTACTGGTGGTTCCCCTCCAGCAGCAGCAGCAGCAGCAGCAGTAGTTCAGCTGGGACCGGCAGGTACTGCCTGCTGTCACCTTTCTGTGACGCACACAATGCTGTGCTGACAGGACCCTGAGAAAACACGCTAGCACTGCTATACCTCTCCTCTCGTGTCCTGTCCTTGGCTATCAGCCTCCCTCCCTCTGCACTCTCTCTCTCTAAAGCTGTGGCAGGCAGTGGGCGGCCGTGCGAGCTCCCTTTAAATAACTGCGTGGAGGCTGAGAGTGCAGGAAGCAATCCTCTTAGGGGAGAGCAGTTAATAATAACTACTGTTTGTCTGCGTGCAGGATCTGATAATGATGAGAGCACTGGGCATGTGCGTCTTTCAGGATGACTGAGAGAACGCGTTCGGTCACGACCGCTGACGGAGGAAATGAGAGCGCATGAAGTGTGACACATTACATCTGGGTGAGTGAAACGAAGACGACTCTGAAGCGATCGGCCAGAATCAACTCCATGCAAAGAATGAATGTGGGACGAGCGGAATAGGTTTTCAGAAAGTTTACTTCTTCACAGCACCAAAATGAAACTGCATCTTGTACATCCTCATTGTTTCCACATAAACCAAAATGAATATATAGTTTCAGCACTATTGCCATTATATTTAAAATGACGCAGTGGACTCGTCTCTGCTGTATCGACATTATTGAATATATACAAATAAGTTACCATTTACCCCCCCCCCCAAAAAAAAAAACAAAAAAAATAATTTCCATTTTCCCCCCCCCCCCAAAAAAAACCCCCATAAAAATAAAAGTAGGAAAGTAGAACTATAATAAAAGGAAAATTATCTTTTTTTCTACCTAATATTCACAGTAGTTTGACACGTAGAAAGCACATGCATGCAGATTATGGATGAATCATATGGGCTATAAACACATCTTCCAACCCCCCCTTCCTCCACTGCCTCTCAGTGCTCTGAGGATAAGCCCATCAGAACTCTCTGTCCATCAAGCAGCAGCCACTTGCACTTGGTTACATAATGCACTGATGGAGAAGCCACCACTGGCTGTGGCAGCGTTTGGTCAACATATAATTCAGAGGATCGCGTGTCCTGAATATACACCCATGCAGCAGCGTATGGATGGTTACTACACATTGTGTTACTGTGTAATCCCTCCCTCCCACAACAGTGGGGCTTAAGCTATCATTTACGAGGGCTGTAGTCTTATGCTTCTATATGCGCCTGTTTATTTAGTCACAGACTATCAGACCAATAATCTATAAGATCTGATTTGTTTTGTTGTTGTTGAAACATCTAAAGTAACAGCTAACTGGTCAAACAGCTCTAATTTAAACAGGAGAATTGGCTGATGATTATCTTCCTAGAAAAAAATGATTTGCCATTTTCTAATCGAACCCGACTGACCTCGGTGAGCTCCTGCCAATTCCGGTTTGTACTGTAAAAGCTTCATTTGTAAAGAACAGCAATCCAAACTGAGTTTTTCAAACAGTGGACAAATCCAGTTGGTCAACTTGCCTGGACTCCGAAGTGCAACGATTTATTCAGTTCCCTGATTTTTGGACGAGGCTGCTGAACACTGAGAAGTCAAAGTAATGGCAGACTAATGGAGAAATCTCAGAATTTACATTAAAGGAGTTAAAAAAAAATAGAGAGAAACACAGGAAATACCAGCACACAGCTGCAGCTATTTACTTTCAGGCCAAGAGTAAAAATCTTGGGGTCAACTCGATATCCTTTAAGGTCCTGGATACAGAAAAAAAGGTTCTACACAGTTTTCCTACTTGATACCAAAACGCTGCTCAAAACCAGTGAAGGTTTACAGGACTTGTGTTTGTTTCACAGGCAGTCATGACTCTAAAATGTCGTCAGAGACATTTAAAGAGCAGTGCAGTGGCCATAAAGCAGAATGTGTGCTCCTTCAAATGTGTAAAATAACATAAAAGAAGACGCACACTGGCTACTTTGTTACACTTTGGCAGCACTGGGTTGGACCCCTCCAGCCCTTCAGAACTGACT
Organism: Apistogramma diplotaenia; assembly: GCA_015052665.1. Classification (NCBI taxonomy): domain Eukaryota; kingdom Metazoa; phylum Chordata; class Actinopteri; order Cichliformes; family Cichlidae; genus Apistogramma; species Apistogramma diplotaenia. The sequence goes on along the minus strand of VOQJ01014163.1, from coordinate 25,189 downwards.
TAATTCTTCATGGCATAGATTCCAGGTGCTGGACAGACTGCTCAGTTCATATTGATATCATCATCATATCATCACACAGCTGTTCTTAGCTCCGGTCTGGCCTTCTGCTGCTGTGGCTTATCTTCTTCAAGGTTTAACGTGCAGAAGAGCAGAAGAGATGCTCTTCTGAGCGGCTATTTCAGTTTCTTTCCTATCAGTCTGAGGCAGTCTGGTCATTCTCCTCCAACCTCTGACCTCAACAAGGCTTTTTCACCTAGTGAGCAGCTGCTTTTTTTTTTAATCCATTCTCTGCAAATCCCAGAGATGACGGTCTGTGAAAACCCCAGTGGATCAGTAGTTCTGGAAACACTCAGACCAGCCTGTCTGTCACTTAATTCACCTTTCTTCCCTGTTTTGATGCTCAGTTTGAACTTCAGCTGCTTGTTCTGACAGTGCCTACATGCATAATTGCAACAATTCGCTGATTAAATATTTGCATTAACAAAAAGTTGAACAAATGTGCCTAATGAAGTGGCTGGTAAGTGCAAATAGTATAAAATGAATATGTTATTGCGTCATCCAGGCACGGCCATCATGAAAAGACCTGATGCTCCTCTGAAGATGTTTATGGCATAACAATGTGTGTGGATAACTGTGCTGCCAAACATGCAGACACACAGCAGCGGCAGTTTGCTGGGATCAGTGACACTTCTTAAGAAGGAAACCTGCCTCAATGATACTCATAACTGCCATATTTTCAGCTGTTCGTTGGCATCGTCTCTATGAGTCATTTTCACTAACAAAACAGCCAAACAGAAGATGAATAAAGCAGAAATGCGTTGCTGCTTCTAAAAATGGCTGCAAACATCTTTCCTTGAGTCTCAAACACATTAAACACTTATTATAGGCATTATCAAGCTCTGATGAAGGTCAGGAATGTGAAATATGTCTATGACCAGTTCAGCCATTTTTGTGGTTATCAACATGAAACCTTTTATTCCCTCCCACACTGTGGCCCCCCGGTGCCCCCCGTTTCTTCAGCTTCTTTTTTCTCTCTTATTCGTTCTTTTTTCTTTCGAATATTCTTTAATTTCCTCGTTTATTTGAAGTTATATACCTGTTAAAGATTTCGCTTAAGAAATAAGGTCTAAGAAAAGTGAAAATGAGCTTTCCTGCATAACACCAAAAATGATGTGACGTACACTCTAAGTCCATTATTAACAAGCCACTGGATTTCTGTGGAACTGTGAGAAATACAACAGGGAGGTGAGGAATCTCACACGAGAGGCTGAAACACTGCTGCTGGCTGTGCAGCAGATACTCACAAAATCTAATTTCACACAGATTACCACAGCGTCACAGAGTCAAAGCAGCACCTACTTTCAAGAATAGTGGGCCTCTTCTTATGGCGCATCTTTTTAAACTTCCCCCTGAAGTCCTTGGGTGGGAATGGATCCAGAGGTAAGCTGGCAATGTGCCCCAGAGCAACCTCATCCCGTCCCTCAGAACAATCTGTCTCAATTTCAGCCGTTTCTCTCACGGCACTCTCCCCTAAAGACATGCTGGATGGCAGGAAGCCCAACACTACTTCTTTCATTCTTCTAAAGGAGTCATTTGAAGCAGTGCCAGGTTTTCCACGCTTTCTGTAGCACAATCTTTTTTATTCCCTCTCTCCGTTTGCCGTCGTTACAAACTCAGCTCTTTGTCCTTGCTGGACAGAAAATTTCTGCTGTGCACAGATGCTTCCAGTGCTGTCAGCTTCAGTCCACTAATGTGTTTGAACCACACCACTTGTCAGGGCAGTTCAGCAACTTACAGTAGCATTCATGAATAGGGCAGGTATTGGATTACTTAGACAGCCCCTCCTCTATTCAGCAAAAAAGGCAAGACAGGGGCAAAATCATAAGCAAAGAGGGCGGGAGGGAATAGAGAGGCTGCTCTGACAGCAGCACCATCCCTGCCTGCTGTATGCCCATGAGGCAGTGCTGAATAAATATCCTGTATTTGTCTAAATAGACACGTCTCGCCCCTGGCAGCGAGAATTCAGCAGGAACTCATTTCTTAAATGGTCGCAAATCGTTATGAGACAGCTGAGAAATGTGGCAATACCTAAATGTTGCAGGACACCTTCTCTGTTTGTTCTGTGTTTGACAAGCAAACAGATCTTCCAGCTGCTGCACAAAACAGGTTCAGCACATAATATGTGAATATTATGTGGTAAACATATAAATCCAGAGAAGCATTCATCTAACTCGCAGCTCACGCTCTACTCAGTCCTTTTCGAGGGCTGAAGTGAGCACTAATTGGACACACCTATCACATGAACCAGTTTTTCCTAGTCTGACCTACATCAGTAACACAAACACCGCGTGTATGTACGTGACATAAAGGCGTTTTCTGTTTTAGGAAGAAACAACACAACAGCCAGCCTCTGCTTTCTGTACCGTTTGTGTGTTTTTTTCAGTGAACAAAGAAACGCGTCCACACTTAAAATGCCAAACATCCCACCCAGACGTAACTATCTCCATGGTCGACTGACACGCAGGGCGGGATGCTGTCAGAGAGAATAAGTGAACAACAGGGAGCCCCGGGCAACAAGTCTTCCCCCAAAGTAATGAGTCTAGCAGTAATGTCACCTGTCAAAGAAAACATTAGCCTGAGGGGGAAAAACCGGCGAGATGCTTTTTTCAGCAGCAAGTCTATTCATCAGGATTATGCTTCTCCTGCAGAGTCTGATTTACATGCACCTATGAGCCTGATCCTCCTGACCTACTTAAGAGCACCATCCTGTTGTCAGAGTAAATAACAAGAGGAGCAAAGTCATGTCGTCACAACACCTGAAGACACGCATCCTGTTTTGCACTTTCAAGGAATGATATTGACTCATAACATCAAAGGCAAGAAAAGAAACTGAAGCTACTATCTAATAATGTTTATGCGCTGAAACACACTCATCTTCTTTAAACAGGCCCCTTTCAGGCTGATCGCATACTTGCGTGTGCAGCAAGTATTTTAAGGTTTGATTCATATGTTCAGGTCGAGTATTTTGAGCACTCTCGATAATAAAAGTATTTGCAGCAGCACAAAAGGCTTCAGAAACACCAAAGTTCAAAGGCCTCTGAGACAGAAGCTACTGTATTATGTTGTGGAGCTACTGTAAATGAGCTTAGTTGGGAAATGGATGTGATGGTGATAGAGCGCCCTCTAGTGTCAGAAAGCATATAGACAATAACACCTTAATTTCAGCGGACGTCTCCACAGTGGGAGCAGGAAGCACGTGCAGGTGTAGCTGTCTTCTGCCGTGCAATATTCATTTTACTAAACCAGTGCATTACTTCTGTATACTTTATTATTATGGGCTTAAATTTATTATAGCAACATAAAAGTTCAATTGTGAGTTCTAAACTATATTATAATATTATAATGAAGAAACAAACAGCAACAAAAAAAGCCCATCAAAGTTCAATGGTGGAACAAAACTTAATTTTTATTTTAAAATGAGCCAAAACTGGGCTAATGTCCAAGTAATCCAAAAATAAATGTGCCTGTTGTGTAAAATCAGCTGATGGGCTCAGTCCCCTCCCGAGTGCCTCCAAAGCGAGAGGGAAAAACAGAGATAAGAAAACAGATGATTGCATGGATTCACTGAGTTTGTTTCATGTATGCCAATGCTGAGGACGACTGCCCAAACTGGGGGAAACAGGCTGGAGTGTGCACGGCCTGCTGAAACCAACACCCTCCGGTGAAACTACAACGCTGTTTCCATGGTGAGACACATTTAGATTGAACAGGCAGAGCAGAACACGATGAATAATTGATAGATATCAGGACCTAATGTTAGCACAAGCCTGCTGAAGGTTAATTCCAGATATGCTCGTGGACTCTTGAATAGGGCACGTGCGCGACAAGTGCAGCAAACACACAGCGGACTGTGGGAACGAAGCTGGATACGAATGGCTGCGATGTAAAACGCAGTAAGTTATTAGAGTTTATGAAAGTGCCGCTGAGCGCATTTCACTTTAAGTGTTTACTGCCAGAGAAGAAGCCACATTAATCTGCTGTTCAGAGGCCTCTTTAAACATTTACAAACTTCCTGAATGTTGAATGGAGAGACTTTGCATAATGACAATTTAGAGCCACGTGGGATCGAGGCTGTTACAGCTGTTAAAGCCTTTTCTAACTTTAACATGTCAGGCATTCCTCTGTCTCCCCATTTTGGCTGCATGACTCATCTCCACATTTTATGTAAACAGCTATGAGAAAAACCCCCAAAAAGCCAGCATCCACAGAGCGTGATTATTCAATGGGTCACCTATTCTTTACACCGCTTTGGACCGGGGGACGGGTCAGCACACAAAAGGACTATTCAAGGGCTGCAAACAAGTCGACAAACAGCACCTGTTCCCTGCTCTGCATGCCTATTATCGGCCTGACCAGGGAGGGTTTCATGCTGAACACATGCAGCCAGTGTCCTCTGCAAAAAAAAGAGGCCAGATCCAGTTACAGTGAGGTGATTATGTTCTTATACATTGTGCATCAACAGAGCAGGTTTGCTTCTCTTATTGATAGCTTCTAATGCATACTGGAGACGGTATCAGCATCACAGTGCACGACGCAGACTGTCTTAAAAGTATGTGTTCATTATTGATTCAGCCTTTTGTGGCATGTGCACTGCCTGGGGGTTTATCTGGGTAAATCATAAGCACTGTACATGTCAAAAAAGGAAAAATATGTTAAGTTGTGTTGTTAAAGCCTTCATTATATTCACTGCCTGCAGGCAAACACAGACTCTCTCATGAGGGAGAGTTGGAAATCTTAACAAGTGCTCAGTGCTCTTCTTCTCTGCTGAAGATGCAGTTTAAATAAAACTGTGTGACTACTGTATGGTACATTACAGCAGCCTCATTTTTTAAATACCACTGATGCCGATATGGTATAACGTAATAACACCACTGACAGTAAGTTCAAGTCGCCCACATTTATTGAGACGCTTCGGCTCGAACAAGTTTGTTGTGTTTGTTTCGCAGAGAAGGAAGCAAACTGAAACAACAAACAACCAAATCTGCGAGCAGCATGAAGTTAGAAAACACTCATTTACATGCAGTTTGAGTCTCTCCACCAAAACAATAAAGAGACACGACAGATCAGTAAAGAAAACAGAGTTCTTCAACGTTTTTATGCAGTGCACACGAGGTGTCGCTCGATTTTATTATGTGGTTTTGTCATGCTATCGATATTTTATTTTAATGGGACGGAGACCTGCTAGCAGTGCATTTGGTAATCTGAATTATGTAACTGACAAAAGCTTATATAGTGCATTCTGTCAAAATTACTGTAATGTGCACAAAGCTAAGAGTTTCCTCCTTGAGGTGTAACATGTAGTTTCACTGCACTGATGAGCAAATTAAAAACAAAGTTCATCATCCTCGGGTTCAACAGGCTGGCAGTCTCTAACAGGACAACCCCCCCCCCCCCCCCCCCCCCCCCCCCCCCCCCC
>VOQJ01014163.1:0-16041 GCA_015052665.1 Apistogramma diplotaenia | reverse complement strand
AAATATACGGTGCAACCAAACTTGTAGTCATTTTCTCACACATTAACAAGAAACATTCTCCTTCGGCAGAGGGCCTGGAATTTATGCAGGAGGAACCAAAGAGGAACAATGGATGATATTTAATTAAGAAGCGATATATTCTAGTATTTAAACAGAGACTTACAAAGGACTTAAGTTTAAATCAGGAGCTGGCAGCTTCAGCCACAGCAATGATTTCTTTTTATGCACAGCTGGCCACTTGGCACACTGCGCACGGCACGCTGCAGCCCCGATGCTCCGCACCGCTAAGAGGACTTTAATGGGTTTTTCTTCCCACTTTGGGTTTAGCAACAAAACTTACTGTCACTCGCTGGGCAGGACATCATTGGAGTCGCACCTGTCTCGTTTGGGAGCATTTTGCATGGTCAGCCTTTCAGACACTTGGGATGTAAAACAAAGAAAGAAGCAAAAAAGAAGATAGAAATTACCTGATGTGAAGTTTGGTGATTTTACAGCAGCATTGTTTCTAATAACAGGAATTGTGCCGGTGCTCCTGTGCTTTTGCAAAGAGGAAATGCTTCAGAATAATCTTATAGTTATGAATACATTGATTATAAACAGTGTAAAAAGCCTGTGCATTCTGACTATGGGCATCACTTTACTCTAAAGCTCAAAAACAATGAACTGTTGCTGCTTCCCTCCTGCTGGGGTCATTTCATTAGGCTGCTTCAGATAAATGTAATGACCAGTTCTGGCTTCATTAGTACAATCTATGATTACTGCACGATGTGGTCTCTCTTTGTTGTTGACTGTAGAAGGCAGGAAGCAAGATTCAATTATACTAAATTAATATGACTTTATAGAGAGAATAGACGTGGATGTGGGAGCCGGACAGCAGCTGGAGCATCTGTGAACAGGATGGACAGCATCAGTCTCACTGTTAGGACTCCACGGGAAAGCAGAAGTGAGGTTTGTATCCTTTTCCTGCAAGTGATGCTCCAATTCATCATGCCCTTTCTGTCTGGTTTCAATCTGTCCTCTACCTGCTAATCTCCCCCTGGAGGATAGCAAGCCCGGGCACAAAGGCACACAGAAAGGCCGCCTGTTAATCTTTCATTTTATCAAAAACCTGCTCCTCTGGAAAGGCAGCCAGCACAAGAGCACAGCTACAAGTTATGAAGCTGCTGTAATATATAACTTTGAGAAATACAAGATCTTATCAAATCAATTTTGGTATTAGGTTTTTCTCGTGCATCATACAGCTTAAACCAGTGATCAAATCTGCCTGCATGCATGTATATATACAGTACACCTTTAAATCCAATAAACATCTGAGTCAGAGAATGATAAATGTCTTCTTAAACGACATTAACAGTCACCGAGCGTCACATCGATGTCGCTGATAATATTTAAACCCTGATCTTACTCGTCACCGCATTGATTGACAGGCTGCACACAAACATCTGTCTCAGCAGGTATGTGCTTGGCTGCAGGTGAGCTGCTGTCTGCATGTAAGCTGGGGAATCTGTCCTCTGGATGCCTTCTAATTTGATTAGTGTGTACGGATCTAAAGGATGAAGACGAGCGATATCAAATAATGTCTGCGGGAATTTCTGGATCACCGTCTTGTGTTTCACACCAATTTGCCTCACATAACCGGATTGTTCGGAGCTTCTATCGGTGACTGAACATCTCCGAGAGATGCCGAGCTGAATGAAAACTAAAACTATTAAGAGAGACTTTAATCTACCCCGAGCACATTTATAAGGAAGCTAAAGCAGACAAATGACATCATAGCATGCATACACAATGACTGTAATGCTCTTACAGTGCTTATAATGCTGCTATTACTCATCAACATGAGTTGAAATTAGATAACCAAATAAAAGTAACTTAGTTCAGTCTTTGCAATATAATCTCCCATTAAAACAATCAAATGCGCTGCTAATTATGTCTGATATTTTTATTCTTGTGTGTTTAGTTTTTTTTATTCCCAGGAGAAGCAGCACAAACACTGAACAAACCACAAAGCCGTGCAGCCCAGAGCTGGCTGCAGTACAATAAAAATCCATTACAACTTTGGCAAAGCAATCATGTTCAGGTGAAGAGGTTAACACAAGCAATAAGGACATGCTTACTTGCATCTGAACTTTGTTTTGCTTTCACCGTTCTGTGAGCACCACCACAAAGTCAGCGATCAATCCGGAAAAGTTTAAGATTTTCAGGGTTGAGTCTGTCGGTTGATCAACAGCCAGTCCGGCTACTGACAAGACTGCCATGAACTTTGACACCCACAGGATAAATCCTATGAATCCCACTGACACGTTGACTTTGTCACCAGTTAAGGTAACAACACCTGTGTTTAATGTTTCCATAACTCGTGGATGAAATGCTGTGAGACTTTGTTTATTATGTGCAACAGGTTGAGTCTTTAACTTTGGTGTTTCTCTGGATTTCATCTGGGACATTTACCAGGCTTTGGACCACCGTGCACGTGAACATGCACACTCACAGACAGTTCATTAGTTAAACCTTGCTCGTACGGGGTTTGAGATCTGGTGACTGTAGAGGCCCTTTGAGTTTTGTGACATGGTGCATGATCGTGCTGGAAGCAGCCATCTGGGGATGGGACACTGTGGTAATAAAGGAACGGACAGCAACAACACTCAGGCAGCCTGTGGCACTAAACAATGCTCAGTTGGTACTGTGGGGCTCAAAACGTGCAAGAAAAAATACCCCTCACATCACTACACCACCACCACCACCCAATTCTGACCCCATCTGAGCAAATGTTTCTCCAATCTTCTATTGTCCAGGTTTGATGAGTCCATGTGGATTGCAGCCTTGATTAATTAGTGTTTATGTGAGTTAATGTTGGCTCATTATATCCCATACCATATATCATGTCTACATGGCTAAATGCACTGAGTTGTTGCCTCAGTGTACCTAATAAAGTGACCATGCTCTGTCCTGACTCTTACCACTGTGAGGTCCCAGTACTGGAAAGGTCATCGTAACGTTTTGGCTCAGATGTTCATGTTTGAAGATTATTGTACAGCTTTAGTCAAACTTTCATTTGTCCCAAACTCTGGAGTATGACGCTGCACCCGACAAAATGTACAGCATTCAAATTAGTTACATTATTCAAATGGAGTACTGTTATAAGTAAAATGGTAAACAAAGAACGTGAAGCTAACACTGACACCGTGAATGTATTAGCATGCTGATGACACTACAGTATAAAGCACTGCTGAACCTAATTATGGTGTGATGGAGCTGCTGGCCGTATTATTCTAAAGAACCTGGAATCATGCACTAACACATCTTTGAGTTGAAACAGCAAATTGAACCGAAGAAGATTATTAAGCTCAGAGAGAGATAAGTACATAAAACAAAAGTGGAGTCCATCTGTGTCTGCCTTCAAAGGACAAATGAATCAACAGCTTCATTCTGATTTAAATGTCACGCTTGATTAGGTTTTCCTTCTTCTGAACTGATCTTTGGAAACTTTCTGCTCTCTGGTTTTATCACTGCTGAATACATTTACATAAGGCCTGATTTTCATGCGACCAGAGCAATAATAATGGAGAAGATTAAGATAATAATATTGCCACTACTGGCAATTTAAGTCATATTAATGGTGATTGGGACATTTTACCACAGGAATACTGCACTGTTAAGTACATTTAAATGGAATGGCAGTAAATGTATCCCTGTAAATCTTATTATTTCAATTTTAGCAAGAACCCAAACTCAGAGGCGATTTTATTGCTCCGATTCAAATTTCAAACACACTCGAGGACTCACCATAATTACTCTTTCACATTTATCACATAGTGAAGCTGAAGATGCAAACACTCGAGGGAAAAAATGCTTTCACTACAGTACAAACAATTTGAACCACTTGTCTCTGTCACTGACTCACACAGTTAATTAGTATGTGAACACTGTAATCAGTCAAAATACAACGAGGCTGCAAAGTGACCAGAATCAAATCTAAAATCATGTTCTGCTTTTTAAAAAACAATGACGGAAGTAGTTTATTGTTATATGTTATTAGAAAATCAGATGGCTTTTATAGTATTCTTGGTTTACTGGGCTAAGAAGAGCAGGACTCTGGTAGCACGTGCTACAAAGGCTTTACAGCCATCAGTATAAAGGATGAGAATTCCCATGAAGGTGCATATATTAAAAACACATCTAACAATTGATGTATTATCATCTAATGTAGACCATAATATAATCTTAAAACCACACAAGCCAAAAGAAGACAATACCCACATTGGAATATTAATAAGGACCAGACAATGCACCAGGAGGTCTAGTGCAGCTCGAGCTACCACGCTGTGTCTTATTTGCCAATAACTGTCAGCATTCAGAGAAAGAGGGTTCATGTGGTTTGCTTTCTTCGTATGAAGCCAGCATCACAGTGTATGTTCATAAAAGCACAACTGCTTATGTGTAGCCTGCCGTGCTTAAAGAAAAGCTGTAATTAGCTCAGAGCTAATATTAGCACACCAATAATAGTTGCTGGTTGCAGCCCAGCCTGCAGGCACTGATGATTCTAGAGCCTGCCGGAGCCCTAAAATTCACAGGGGGCCCCCTCCAATCTGTATTCATTACCATTATTTATAAACCAATAAAAACTGCACACTCGACTCGGTCATGTTACAGCCAGCAGAGTCAGACACACCAGGCTAATTTATTAGCTAAGTTAACTAATCTTATAAAGTAGAAAACATTAAATAATATGATGACGTTATGTCATTCAAGTGCCTCACCTTCAGAGTTAAGACTAAAATAACAGCATTTAGTAATTTTCTATCATATTTAATGTACTGTTTAATGCACTGAGCGTTTATTTTCACTCACTTCTTTTTACTCTGCTTATACCCCACTGTGCATTTATCCATTACTTATTATTAATCTCTGGCTCTCTCCTCAGCCCTAAGCGGTCACAGCAGATGGCTGCCCCTCCCTGAGCCTGATCTGGTTCTGCTGGAGGTTTCTTCCTGTTAAAAGGGAGTTTTTCCTTCCCACTGTCGCCAACTGCTTGCTCACAGGGGGGTTAGGTTCCGACTGTTAGGTTTCCACTGTAATTATTGTAGGGTCTTTACCTGACAATAAAAACCGCCTTGGAGGCGACTGTATAAATAAAATTGAATTGAATATTTAATCAATATTATCTGCTCTATTCACCAGGTTTTTTTTTCTCCTCTTTCTCTTTCTTTTTGAGTACCTGAAGGATAACTCCTTATTTTCACTGAGTGTCTTTCATTGTTGTCAGTAGGTTTATTTAAAGAGAATCACATAAGCCACTTGAAAAGGGGCTGAGTGGAGTCAGGTGGGGGCCCCTCAGGGAGGTCAGGTCTCTCCTGCTGTCATTGCAAACTTTGCACGTTTCTACTGCTGCAACTTAAATCTTGCCTGCCCTTGGGGGGGCCCCAACTGACCTGAGGCCTCAAGCGGTTGTCTGCCATGCCTGGTGGCACATCTGCTTGCAGATTTATATTTGGAATAATTCCTGTTGAAATTAGTTCCTTTTTTAAAATGCACTTTGCACCCTGCTTCAAAACATCTCTCCCCTTCTGGCACCACACCACATTATTCTTGCTGAAGGGCTTCAGGTCACAAGTTCAAGGGATTGTTATTCATCTGGTTCACTACTATCACAAAACCATTACACAGACGTACTGTAATTAAGTAGCCATTATGCACTATTTGGAAAGAAGGTTTATTGTGGATTTTGGATCAATAGGAGATCTATGAGCTAAAGAATGACACAGATTTTCCACTAAGGCAAAAATAATGTCAGCAATGGATTGTTGCATAGTAACAGTAAGATTCTATAAATGTATGTGCTTGCTTTCTCTTATTTTACCAACAAGCAATTCATTCATTTGTGAATTCGTGAACACAAAGCATAACACTAAAGATTGAGTAGACATGTTTTTGTTGTTATTGGACAAGAAAAAAAAATCCCCAATACCCTCTCAGCCTATTGTTTATTCAAGTGGCTGGAGATGATCTCTTGCACCTCCTCTAGCCTCTCTTTTTCAGGCTTTTGAAAATCCAGCCTGTGACAGAAGACTTTCGGCACTCTGTTCAAACCAGGACGAGTCAGGATGAAGAAAAGAAAAGGTGCATGTGAGAGACATTCTGAGTCGGTATGGTAGGTTAAGCAGAGGACGTTTACATGGAAGAGCAAAGTTGAATACTGTGTGAAGCCAAAAGTCAGTATTGACCTTTCAGCCGACATGATGGAAGGTGTAAAGGCCAGAGAAGGGAAGGCTGGGGGGGAAAGGGGGGGGGGTCTATACTCAGATTTATGTGTGTTAGCAGTGCAGTATTTCCAGACTTTTCTTCTGTTATTAAAGACTATATATCCACTGAGCCTTGCCACTCTGACTTACCCACACCTCACGAAATGGTAACATTTCATGCAGAGATGAAAGTGAACAGGTGGCCATTTTTCTCTACATTCTGTGCCTGAAAGATAAACGAGGGTTAACGCGTGTGGGAGGAAATATGACTAGTTCATTACACCGTGTTTCATGAGCAGTTGCGGTACCTAAGCGCCTGCACATAGAGACGCTTTGCACTTTTTATTTCATGAATAGCTACACTTGCACCATTTCAAAGCAGACCAGTGTTGAGCAGTGATATTATTAAACACACTGCCTGAATATAAAGTAACTCAGGCAGGGTCACTGTCCCTGGAATTGGAGTTGCCTAACAGGTGCAGTAATATAAGTATCCACTGTTAGGATGGAAACATTTCAAAGGACATATACACTAAGTGCATATGAAGCACCAATGAAAACACAGGTCGCATTTATTGATCCAAGTGCAGTAGTGCAGTCTATATTACAGTCTGGCTTACAGGATTGCACCTTTCTCACTAATCCTGCAGGCATGTCACAAGTCTGTGCAGAGTGCAATGCTCATACAGTTTCAGGAACTAGGGGTGCAAACTCCTATAATCAAACACTCCCACTCTGATTTTGCTAAATCTGTCTATGAACAGACTTTCTGCCAGTCTTGCTTTTACATCCTTGTTACTTTTTAACAAATGCATGAATGCATACATGCATACATGCCAGCACTGATCATCCGTGTCATTAAAGCTTCAGTCTATATTGTATGCCTGGCTGACGACTCATAAGTGATGACCATTTCTTCTCTGAAAAATGTAATTTGAGTTAGAGAACATAAATGAAGCATGAATGAAAAGCTATGAAGAGTGTCGCTCCATCCATAACACCATTTCTCCCATAAGTGTAAATTTTTGAGTTATAATCTGGTTTGCTTTGGAGCTGCCTGAGATTTCAAATATGGGACAGGAAACTTGCAGTATAATATTATGTGGTGTTGTAACATTTATAAACTGAGCCTTATGTGAGACTATAATGTAAAATACTTTACTACAGTCATGTGAAAAAATAAAGTTTTCACAGGACTCTGTGCAGTCGTATATGTATACAGAGCGGCTGCAGGGCCATACAGCTGCAAAACAAGGCCAAATCATCACCCCTCCACCACCGTGCCTAATGGCTGGTATGAGGCGTTTGTGCTGATGTGCTGTGTTTGGTTTTTTGCCAAATATGGTGCTGTGAATTATGGGCAGACATGTCCCCTTTGGTCTGACCTGTCCAGAAGACAGTGCTCCAGAAGTCTTCCGTTGTGTTCAGATGCGACTTTGCAAACCTAAGCTGGACCGCCATGTTCGGTTCAGACAGAAGAGGCTTTTTCCTGACAAATGTCACGAGTTTTAACATTAAAATTCAAACAGAGGCCTGTGCAGTCTGAGATGTGGCTATTGGGTTTTTCGCAATTTCCCTGAGAATTGCACTGTCTGACCTTGAGGTGAATTTTCTGGGACGCTGACTCCCGGGAAGATTGGCAACTGTCTTGAATAATTTTTGTTTGTGAATAATCTTTCTCACTTTAGAATGATGGACTTCACGCTGATAGGGAATGGCCCTCTAACCTTTTGCAGATTGATGGGCAGCAACAATCACTTCTCAAAGATCATCGCTGATGTCTTTCCTCCTTGGCATGCTGTGAACACACACCTGAATGCTGAGTGAATCCTGAAATGACAGAACTTCTGCTTTTACACAGCTGGTCACACTGGCCGACCATCAGTTTATCACGTGTATTTGATTAGCAGCACCCTCTTCATTCCTAATACTTTGTTTGTCACATGACTGCAGGAACAACTTCTGCCTTGCTTTGTTGCTTTGCACAATTCACATTTCAAAATAATCCTTTTTGTAATCTCAGACAGGGCCTTTGGGGAGCCCCTCAGTTAATCCTCTGTCTGAAACAAACCATTTTACCTCAGCATCTTTTGACTGGCAGCCCCTCGCAAACAGAAAACCTGGACAGCGGGTGGGTGGGGCTGCCAGGCTCACAGCTAGGGCTCTGTCCCTGAGATGACATTGTGCAGAGCCAAGAGAAGGAAAACCTGTGTGAAACAGAACCGTTAGAGCAGGTGGAAACCCAAAGCGTGAAAGGCCATAATAAAAAAAAACCTCTACACTTGTTAGTTTGAAACTTGCAATATTTTAGAGGAATTGCAATCTGAATTATTAAACTGTATTAAACTACTCCTGAATAGAATTTTGGATTGAATAAATATTTTTGGTACATAAGCTGTTTGTTCCATGTGAATGCATTCAGCATTAAAAACACACATATTATGTTGGAATTGTAGATGCATACAGTCAAAAACGCACACACGCTTCATGCACTCTGTTTACCTCTTGGGCATCTCCCCCCACAAGGCAGACGACACAGTGTCCCATACTGCAGCCTGAGCAGGCAGCGGGTGCTTTGTTCCCCTGCCAATAAAACTGATTAACTCAGAATGATAGTCTCGGTCTCCACTGCACAAACACACGTGTACGGCATTCCTATTCCTTTGTTTCTTTCCTTTCTTTCTATTTTTTTTTTATGATGACTGGTTATTTACTGTAATTGGTCAATTTTTCCCCATTGCATATGCCATTAATTGCAAATTTTGTATGATATATTGTTCTTCTGTTCTGCATTGTTGCTTGCAATTATTTTACTTTACTGTTTTTGTGTCCTTCCTGCTATGACTTCCATCCATCTTCTGTCCAAGATAAATTTCCCTGCAAGGACAATAAAGTTTACTTGATATAATCTAATCTTCTTAAGGCAGCTGGTGGACGGTAAGCATTCAGAAATATTTTAATAGCTATCACAAGACAGCATACTATTTATTTTACTATTGGACTGGCTATAAAAGCAGTCATGCATAACTGATGGTTAAGAGCTGGTAGGGTTTTGACTTTCAGCACTTGTCCTCACTGCACCTGCACAAGTTGAACATCTCCTTTATGATCCACTCGCTCTTCTTCAAGAGGCCCATCTCAGGCTCAGTACTCAGTCATTTGACACTGAATTTATTCTGAGAAATCGCCCAGGCTCAATCATATTACCCTTACAGTGCACTGCTGAATTATACATATACATTAGAATAATTGATTTGCCAGGCATGGCAACATATTTCATTATTTTCATTGTCTTATTCTAAAGTAAACAGATGACTCCTGCTAAGGAACACTTTTTGAATGGATAATAATCAGTATGTAATCAAATTCATTCACATGCCTTATGAATAAGAGACACTTATGACGCATCTGTGTCTGCATGTATAAATTCCAGACGCTGTAACATATAAAATAAATTTGAAGCTGTGTGTGAAAGAGGGAGAGAGAGAGATGTAAGTGGTCTCACTTTAAGGAGAAAACATTAAAAAATCATGAGTTACTGTATTAATAAATCTCCTTGCCCTCTCAACCTGACCTTTTAGCTGCTTGTAATTGTGTTAAAAGATTTAGTTTGGCACATATTACATTTATGTCTTTAATGTGATTCACTGAATGACCTGCAAGCATAAATTACTTGCAAGTCATCCTGTAAATCACTATTAAAGAGGGGTCAATTAGTAAATCACGATAAAAGGACGGCACATTAACATTATTGTAAGTTTTTATGGAAATAAAAAATATATACTTACATATTTTGGAATTTCAAATTAGTTTGAAGGAAACTTTTCTATCTATTTAAGCACAGTTTAGTCAAAATTCATTTGTGACAGGTTTGAACTAATACAAAACTATTTCCCAGCTTCAATGTTATAGCTGCTACCATAGAAGATATGAACTAGTAGGCAGCATTTTCTAGCAATAAACAGATTGCCAACTAATATTTAGGTGACTGCAATAATGCATACCAACTCTCCATCCTAGCTCAGCAGTATCTCAGTGTGCAGCTGTGTTAAAAGCATTTATCCAATCAAACCTATCGTATCTGTAAGTGTAAAAAGTATTTAGATGAAATTGTAGAACAACAGGCTACACTGCCAAAACTTAAACATGTGCATTATATTTATGAGCACATGGCTGCCTGGGCTTCATCTTAACTAACTGCAACTGGAGAAATAAAAGTTGTGTTGTTCAGCTCTTGTAACCAAGAAAGAGAAATCACTGCAGGCACTGCTGTTGTTCTGAAGGGACGGCAAACAGACCGACAACAAATGAGAAAAGTGAGTGATGATAAAAGCCTCAGCAGACACGACTATGACAGAGATATGAGATGAGATGTAACTGCGGCAGCTCTTTCATCCGCTCCACTTTGGTGGCCCTGATGGGCACAGTGAATCCCAGGCAGAAAATTCAACACCCTCCAGCTGCTCTCGAAACCGGAACCCTTTATGGTTCATAAAAGCTTTTATTCAAATAAAGCTTTATGAATAATCTGGCCATGTGTCTTTACAAAGATATGAGAAGACAGTGAATTTTGTGACAAGCTGAACTTCCTGTTGAATAAATGGCTTAAAAGGGAGATACAAATGTAAATAGCTGCGAAAAGAGAGTGCCATAGTTCTAATATATATTACACCTCCTGTCACATATTCACTCAATATTCAAATGTGCTCAAGATGTTTCCACTCCCCCTAAACTGCAACAGGCAACCACACACCGTCAGAAATAATCAGTGCCTGATGAAAATGATTACAATAATTGCCATTATTATGGCCAGCGGTACGACTGTTATGGTGTATTGGAGTTCTGTGGGGCGACTGTAAATGGTTTTGCTGGCTAGAATGTTCCTATCTGTTGTTAATGGGTCACTTACAGTAATGCTGTGGTTTTATAATAATAATTATTTTGCCACGACACGTGTATAAAGGTAACATTGTTATTCTATGTAAAATTTTACCAAAATCTTAACCACCAGGGGGCAGCATTTTCTGAGTTAGTGCCTTGCGATGTTTTCCAATGTTTACTTTCTTATATTTCTTTTTCGGTAATCCGTTTAATCTGCAGGCTTCTCCGTTTGCAGGCTGCTCTTGTGACTAATACAGGCTTAAAAAAAGGTTAAACTGTTTCACTGCACCACCTTGTGTTACGATACCACGTGATAAGAACAGCTCAGCTCTAGTTCAACTTCAGCTTATATGACCTCAACACAATACAGAGTTTCTCCACATTCCTTCAGTAGCTTTAGTTTATTCTGGAAGGTTATTTTTAAACACAGGAATTTACAGTTCATATATTTAATATCAGTGTTTTAGTCGAACGTGAACTTTAAATGTGTAAATAAATATTATCGTCGTACTTTGAAGCCTGCATCGTTTTCTGGTCACCGCTCAGACAGCTGGAAATGTAAGGTAGAGCTGAATCATCCAGGTTAAGGAGTTGAATCTTCCTACTGAATGATGAATCAGGAAGCCGAGGTCTCCATTAACCCGGATCGTATGAGTCCTCTGACTGGCTGCTGCTGCTGCTAAGTACAAAAGGTGAGTGAGTGAGAGAGAGCAGACAGGCTTACCGGAAATATCACTGACTCACCTGAACCGGGTCACTGACTTCACTCCAATCAGTGATTCAAGAAAAAACCAAGTTAAAATTTCAAGTAAATAAGTACTTAAATACATTGGTGTTTATAATGTATTGTCATTTGCAGATTTAGTCAGTTTCAGCTTGGTTGCTTTTGTTTATATAGCTATTTCAAATATTAAATTCTAAGTATGTATTCTAATTTGCACACTGCGTTCTTTTTACTATTTATATATCAAAGTTTTGTATTTGGTGTGTGAAATTTAAGTTAAAATTAAAATGTGAAATAAAAATGTGTTATAAACTCAAGTGAACTGGATCACATTACTGAGGGACTCAGATCCAACTTTAAGTTTACTGCCAACTAATTTGCGAACACACATCTAAACGTGCTGCTCCTGGTCCAGTTAGAGAGTACATTGTTGAGGCAAACTTACAGACCATTCAATATTAACTTCAGTGAGCTCAGATTGGCGTAACCGGGTGTCAGTACTGCCGACGTGAATTATTATCTCAACAAATCTGTGTTTATCACCACTCACCGCCCCCTGGAGACAGGCGCATTTGTCCCACCCAAGAAAAATACGTGATTTTGACGTCTTTAACTCGCATGCTTTTATTTTGAAGGCGCAACATAGTGGAGTTTGCCTGTTCTCGGCTACGAGCTGAGCTAGAGAATCACTAAAGATGCATTAAGTGAATATTGTGAATATAATTCACAGGTGATTCAGCAGAGAGTGCGCTTTGGGAAAAGCACGTTAAATTACACTATCAAACAAGTCGTTATCTAGAGATTTATAATTAATCAGCTACACAAACCGATAAGACACCACAGTGAGAGCACTCTGAACCATCATTTACCTCCTCGCTTCCTTGGCTATGGCCATCTTTTTGAAGTTTCTAGTCTGAAGCAAGGTTTTAACTCTGTAGGCTGTATCACTGTTACCTCTGAGGATGCCAAATCATTGTGTTTTCTTCAAGAAAAAAAATATAGAATTTCTCCTCAGGGGAGTTTACGGTTCTGAATTACCAAAAGTGTTTTGGCCAAATTTCTTTTGAGAGGCTTGAGTCTGTAACCTTAGTAATACCTTGTAAAGTCCTTGATGCAAGTCTGACTTTTATGTCAGCGTGAGACTGGAGAATGCTGTCTCTCAGTGTTTGGGACAGGGCTGAAAGGCAGAACTCAACACCAGACAGAGCTGAGCCTGGTTAGAATATTGTCGCTGACATGCTATTCTGAATTACACAGAGGATTTCCCTCAGAGCGCAGCACCATTTCACCATCACTCATCACTCCATGTGTGGGTGAGTCCCACTAGGAATTTAATTTGTTTCCTGCAAATAGGTTACAATTCATAGGTGTGTTAGAGGATGTCTACTTGAGTTATTACACTGTTTCCAACGCCTGAAGCCATTAGACTTTTCATGAACTTGCACCAGCCTGCTGTGCTATTAGTACAGAGTAAATTTAGCACCTCAGCGCGAACCAGCTCTGTACAGAGAGGAACATCTTCTGTTTTACAGTGTGCGTCTGAGAGATGGTAATGAGTTTTCCTTTATTAACATTTCAAATTTTCATTAGCTGAGCGTAATAAATATCGAGCCTCTCATAACCCACAGGTTCTCTGAAGCTCTTTTGGCTGTTACCAGTCGCTCCCAATGTTTTGAGAATGAAACATTACAGCTGCAACTAATTTTTCAACCTGGCAAACAGCCAGTAGAGGAAAAGTTGGATTTTTCAACTGCAGGCTCAAGGTCCTTCAAAGACCTTTAATAATGGTCAGCAAATGACTTAGTCTGCCAATTATTTAGAGAAAATGAATTGGTATTGATGTTGATATAACCCATTTATGCTTCATATCTCAGGACATCAAGTTTTTCTTCCCTCCATTATAGTATTTCCATGATATTTTGCCCTTTTTTGTTCCCGTGATTCAGAGGTCAGAGCAAAACTTGAGCAACGAGACTGCTCCTATTGCACTGCTGCCATCTCAGTCATAACATTAATGAACCTTTAACAACCTCATCAATTAAACATTACCAAGTTAGGCTCAGTCCTGCTATAGGTCCCAAAGGAAAGCAAAGAGCAAAACATTTTCAAATATTAATACTTTTATGACAAAATAGAGCACATTGTACAGCATTAGTGATCTTTTTTTTTAAGAGACACCATCTCCCAGAGGAGACGACTTGCTCCTCTATAAGGTAATAGATTATTATATAAATACACACACATTCCCAAAATGAACAGCAACCGTAACATGCAACTCAGCCATGAAAACACTCAGATATCAAGTCGTGGACACACGCTCGCATGGTCCCTCTTTATAACAGTTCAACATCAACAATACAAAAACATTTACATCTCGGAATTATTGATAATATTTCCATCACCCTACACACACACACACACTGTACACACATACAAACATATTCATACGGGCTAGTTTGTGTGCTTAGATTTATAATTCTGTCTTTGCACTTTTCAGTTCGTCCCGACCTGCCGTGAAGTCGTCCTTCAGCCATTTGTTGAAAACAGCAATGGGGTCGATGTTCCAGTGTTTGTGGAAAGAGATGGGCACCTGGTGAGCTAAGAAGTCTCTGGCATAGTCCTCCGGGCGAGCCTGAAAGGTAAGATTTAGCACAGTAATTTATATTTGGAAGCCGTCTCAGGAGACTTTTTGCGAGCTGAGAGTGGGAGAAAAGGCACCAAAGTAGGAGTTCATATTTAGAAAACAGAGAAACCAACACTTATGATGTCTAATTATAGGTCGTGCATGCTTGTGCTGTATGGAGTCATTTGACATTTTACTTTTCTCACGTTTTCAGAAATGTGAAATATTACATAAAGCCCTTTGGGAACATCAGAGTAGAAAATGCAGGTTTAAGTGCACTTTTAGATGTGACGCACCCCCCCTGCCAAACACTACCCCCCCTGCAAGCAGCAGGCCTATTGTTTCATGTCGAACTGCTGCACAGTATTTTATCCCTTGGCCCACATACCGGGGCAGCACTCGCTGTTCTGATTGGTTCTGGTATTCAAAAGACTGAACATTGGAGTCTCGCAACAACTGTGCGGCCTCTAAAGAGATGTGGCCATCTGTGGATGCATGATACCTCTCAGCATGTCGTCTCACTTTCTCCACGGACACACTTTCTGCCCCACATACAGTCTGTGGTGCTCTGGTCACCCTAACTGCAGCACACGGCCAACACCCCGCTGCAGCAGCAAAGCCGAACGCCGAGGTGATCAAAGAAGCGGTGCAGCAATGAGAGGATGTGTTGGAAATCACCAACATGAATTTTACACCTATTTCACTAAAGCGAGATTCAAGAGTCTTTAGTGTCATTATGCAAGCATGGCGAAACGATAGCTACGCTCTCTCGCATGGTGCATAAAAATGTAATTATATATGAAGCACGACAATCAACCGCTAAAGCAGTTTTATTCTGTGCAGGAATGCAAGTAAATAACTGTAACGTGGCATCTTAATCAAAGAAATCATGCGCTTTGCTATTTTTTCTGCCTTTTGTTGAACAGTAAATTTGAAAATTCATGGATAACAACATTAATTATATTTTAATTTTGAATAAAGAGCATTCTGGTGGATTAATCATTACAGAAACAAAAAAATTATTTTGGTATTGATCCATGCTGTTAATTTAGGGCAGCTGTGGCCTAATAAATTTGCTAAGCACTCTACATATGCATACATTATATATAAACATATGTCGTTTAGATGAGTTAAACAAGACTGGAGACGAAAACATTGCATGTAAGGACTAAACACGAGTTATCCACAGACCGTGTTTACATGGTTGTAAATGTGGAATTGAACAGCTGAACGATCAGATGTACTGTATACATGTTATTTACAGATTATATAAATATATTCCTGAGGCGCATGAAGCTGTAGAACTGAAGAGATCTGTAATAAAGTGATCTAAAAATCATTTTAATTGTACTGGCAACATTTTAGCCAAAACTGAAACATTACCTGAAGACAGTGATGCAAAGAAAACACCTGCTATCTTTTTGCCACCTTCTCTTCTAAGAGGAGCTTGTAGCTGTTTTGTAGACTAATCTGACTACACTGAGTTAGGTTGGACTTGTCCTTGAAGTGTCTCTGGACTGCTCCTACCCCGAGTATAAGCCCTGTCCACACATAAAGAATCTGCTCATCGC
>VOQJ01014156.1:15133-32532 GCA_015052665.1 Apistogramma diplotaenia | reverse complement strand
GTACTTAGTGTCAGGATGTAAGATGCAAACTGAGACACTGAAAGGCACAACATAGTGGCTGTGATAGTGCACAGGAAGTTCTGTGGTTGAGAACAACGGGACAAAGTTCCTGCAGGATTTTCAGGTCCAGATAGACGAGCAGCTTCTGGCCAGGCGTAGTGGTGGTTAACAAGAAGCAGAAGACCGCAGCAGTGATAGATGTGGCAATCCCAACAAACTGCAACATCTGGATGAAGGATCATGAGAAAACAGAGAAGTACCAGGGGCTGAAGGAACAGCTGGAGCAGATGAGGAACATCAAGTCCAAAGTGGCTCTAGTGCTAACAGGAACCCTGAAAATGGACGAGCAGCAGATTCCAGGCAGAACATCGGAGGTCAGTGCAGTCCCAGGAACAGCTAAGAGCCCGCATCACCCTCAAACTCCCAGGCCTCTGGAGGAGGACCCAAGGTTGAGGAACACATTCTTAGAGGGAGATATTTATAACACTGAATATTTATTTCCATTATAAAATAACAAAAAGAGGGAAAAGGTCAGACATTATTCATTCTTTAATCAGATAAAGACCTCTCAGCTATCAATGGCCTGTTGTCTGAGCTCCACCTGACCTCAGTTTCATTTCAGTTCTTAAATGTGCAGCTTCACGTGCTCCACCACTGGATGTCTCACTTTTATAAGATACAGCACGGGAGGGGAAGCCTGAGACGGAGGGGAGGAGGAGGTGACGGTAACGTGCAGGCTTGATTATTATGCAGCCAGCGAGACTCGGTAATAGAGCCATCAGTGGGTGAGAGGCAGCTCTCGGCGCGGATCGCTCACGTTCGCCTCTCGGCTCTTTTCTCCACGAACCCGCTCCAGATCGGAGGTGCCAGGTGGCCAGCAGGTGACAGCCGCTCTGTCTGTGTGTCGGAACCCCGCAGCGGATGTTCTTGGGCGCCTTGTTCCCACCGCGGTGAGGCTGGTCGGATAAACTCACCATGGCGCTGGAACCGGAGGGGAACAAGCTGCAGCTGCAAGACGTTCTGGCGAGACCGGGCAACGAGAAGTGCGCGGACTGCGGCAATCCAGGTAAGGCAGCGATTCCATCTCCCACACCTTTCTGGAAGCCGGCGCCCGATGGAGCCAGCGCGTGCATGCAGCTGCTGCACGGATACATTCAAGCCGCTGTGCAGCAGGAGGGGCAGATGAGCCAGCTGGCTCTTCAGAACCAAGCAGGTCTGAGTGAATCTGCTCCTCCTGTGATGACAAAGGCCTGACAGTGGACTCTGGACTTACAAGTCTGAGCCATAAACCCACCAAACAATGTCTGTGAAGATATGCCAACTATGTTCTCCTGTGTGTGTGTGTGTGTGTGTGTGTGTGGTTTGGTGTATTATATTCTACATTGTCAGCAACCTCCATAAAGCTCAGTTATTACTTGTGTGTGTGTGTATTTTCATTATAAACATACTACACCTTGTTCCTATGCAGCTAAACCCTTCTCCAGTCTCTTTCTTCATCTCTCCATCCTTTTCCTTCCTTCCCCCAGATCCTCCCTTTATCTCGCCCTCAGTGCACCCCTCCTTTCTCCTCACTGAAATGGCAGCAAACCAGTGAGCGGCCACCGAGGCTCCAGTATGGGCCGAACGCCCAGTGCTTGGAGCCGAGCCTGCCCAGGACGCCTGTTCCTTGGCCCTGGTTACGGCTCCTCTGAGGACCGGTTGTAGCAGAGCAGCTTTTCGGAGCCAGTGGCACTTTTGCAAAATGAGATAGCTTTGTCTGAGTGGTGGACACTTAAAGAGGGGTTTCACTGTGATCGGAGGAATAAGGAGAGATTGCCTCCTTTGAATTAGCAGAAACAGTTTGCTTTTTAAATTTTATTCTGTCACCAACCTACACGGCAACAGCTCAGCCGTTAGTCAGTTCATAGCAGCTTTTACACAGTGGTTAAAGTGAGATTTGGCGGGTGGGGGAACACTGAGATCTGGTGTAGTGATGCAGCAGGGAACAATGACTCACCTCAAAAATAACTCCCAGATTGATCGGTACTGTGAGCTCCAGCTGGCTGCCATCTCAGTGGGCAGACGTGATCAGCTGACCCGTGTTTCGGCTGTGGGATGTGCTGCTGCTGCTGCTGCGGCTCTGAGGTTTACTGCTCTTTGTGGATGTAATCTGTTACAAGGTGTAATGGACTGCTAAATCATAGCACAAAAGTGGAATTTGGCCAGCTGACTCAAAAAAACCCAAAACAGCATATCAAACAGCATCCCCAGCTTGAGTCCAAAGCCTTGACGTGATCTGAAAGTGTGCACGGATACCACAGCCGGCCCTCCGCCAGGCCAAATCAGTCGAGTGAAATTTCCCACAAGAAGATAATCTGCTGCATATCTGCAGTCGGATTAAAAAAACAGCCTGTGAAAAATGAACCGGTTTGGCATGATGTGTGATACTGTCATTAATATTTATTAACTTATTAATTAAACGTCCCAGAAGTCCATTCGGCATCGTTGCAGTGGACTTTAAATCAGGGCTGAAAAAATGGCTCTGTCCTGCCTTTGGTCGCTGGTTCAGGCTGGTGGTGGCCGATGTGCAGCCGTGACACTACTTTACCAGCATGGACCAAAATCTGTCAGCGTTTCCAGGACCTTGTTGACTCTCTGCCAAGAGCCCAACCCAGTACAATCAAGGTGTAACCAATGCAAGGGGCGGGGAGTGTGTATAAATACCAGCGGGAGTGCAGTGAATAATGTTTAACCTCATTCATGTCATGATGAATGATTTAGCCTGCTTTAATTAGTGCACAGATAGTTAAGGATGTCAGGTGACTGGGTAAAATAGGTAATGTAAAGGTCTGCTCTTTATTCTTTCTGGTTTAGATTCATAAATTATGAATTAATGGCAGTGGGGGTAGGTGGTGGGCACTCACATTTGGTGCTGGGTTTGTTGGAAATCCTGGATATTGGTGGTGTAAAGAGGAGCAGCAAATCTGTCGAGATTTGAGTTACAAAATCATCTTTCTTTAGCATTTAAAGCATTTATTCTATAGCAGCAGAGCAGAGCAATCACATTAGTCACATCTGTACCTTACATTTACAGCTAATTAGCAAATGTTAGCGAACGTGAGGAAAGAAAATGCTTTGAATGTGTTACTTATATTGGAAAGCAAGCATCCATAGTTATTCCAAGCTGAAATGAAATTGAAACACCATCTGTTACCACACGGACGGGAGGGAGAGTTAATGAATGTGTGCATATGCAGACAGTAAGACATTCATAAAAACACTTTAATGCACCTAGCCAACAACCGTGTGAAATGGTAGTAAAAATCAGATTGTTTAGGAAAGTTTGAAAGGTGGTGACTGCTGAAGGCGGCTTATGCAACAAGCATTCTTGTGATTCATTTTAGAAGTTTAACATGTTTCTAGATGGTTGGCATTAGCAGGCTGTGTTAGCATTAGCATTTATTAGCCCGACTACAGGCTGCTTGGGGAAAACTGGCACGATGATTCACACTGATCGAGCATTATTTGTAGTTTGGGATGTAGTTTATGATGATTTGTCCAGTGTTCTGCAACACTTAGCTACGCTTCGGAAACACTGGCACTGAATGCGCCTGAACTAGAAGCGTTAAGCAGTTTTCCCGGCTTTCACCTTTGCAGTGATTGCACAATTGGATCTCGCGTCAGAACTGCAGGTGTTCTGTTCTGTTCTGTACGGCAGTGCCAAGTGTATCTGGGATGTAGTACAACAGTTTAGGTGAAGGATAATCTCATTTCCTTCAGCATGGCACTCAGCAAATGCACACACAAATGCTGGTAAACCTGCACTGCGGTGAACTATAGTTTACTTGAATATAATTGTTCTTTCTTCCTAATATCTGTGTTTATTTCATGAAGTTCCTCCAGAATCCAAGTGGCACAGGCGTAAACCACACCAGCACCACTTCCCCAGGAATTCCCAGGTTTATAATTCATGTCTCACTACGATATGAATCTTTGATGCTGGTTTAGTGGCTCAGTCCCAAGATGGGAACAAGATTTTATCTCAGCGGCCTTTGTAGAGAAATATAGTTTCAGTGCAGCGAAAAGCAACACAAATCACCTCAATACAAAAAAAAAGGCAAACATAGGTGTGCAGCAGTAGTAGTGATGTAACAGATAAAATCTGTGAAGACGTACAAATTTGGAAATTTCATGGTGCAAAAGACTGCCATCCATCCACTTCTGCAGTTCAGGGTTGCAGGAGGCAACATGGGGCACGAGGTGGGGTTCACCCCGGACAAGCTGCCAGCCTGTCACAGGCTAACACACAGAGACAGGCATTCCCACATTGATCCTGGAAAGAGCCCACACAACCAGAGGGAGAACAGGCAAACTCCACACAGTCAGAATTTTACATAAATCATAATAATAAAACCACCTCAATCACATGAAAAAAATCTGTCATAGATTGAGGAAGACAAATGTGCTAATTTCATCTCAGCCTTCTAATCTTGACTGATTGTCCTTTGCAGATGTTTCAGTTCTTCAGGTTGACTCCAGACATTTAGCTTTCTTCAACATCTGACTGCATTAATCACGGCGTTGCATTTGTTAAAGAGTCTGTATGCAAATGGTTGCTAAATTTGAAAGTCGCAGACGGAGAGAAGTGCCTGTTATGTGGGTGTGCAGGATTTCAGCAGTTTCACAAGCAAACGTTTGCACTCTGAAAAGGTCTCCTCCAGAAATACACAGGTTTCTACAGTGAGTCACACAATAATTCAGACGGGATCAGGAAAGAAGAAAAGCATAAATTGTGCAAGATAAAATAATTTTGGAACCGATTCCAGACGACGTTGCGTGGCTGTCTGGCTCTCGCGCCCCCCCCCCTCCCTCCCCCTCCCTTCAATTTCACACCTACAGCCAGTTTAGAATCACTAATTAGCCTTTGGAGCAGGCCTTTGGTCTGTGGGTGGAAACCCATGCAGACCACACTCCAAACAGAAAGATCCTTACAGCAGCTGTAGGTGAAGAGTCATATATGTCAGGAGAACGACGCTTCCAAGGCACAAATTTAGTCACATCTCTATATTAGTGATGGATTTTCAAATACTACAGAAATGAACCAGCTGTGTGTGACAGATGAGGCCCTTCATTCCATCTCCAGGCTGACAAGGTAAAACACATGACATCATCAGCAGTGACCTGGCTGTCCTTCCTCACCTGTGTCTTATCTTCCCATCACAGATACAGCCTCCATTAAGCCTGCTGGAATTGGTCTGAAACCACACGCAGCTTGTGGATTTGTGCTTCGTCATTCTCACGTTGCCCTTCCTTACCTTTGCGTTTCTTTCCCTATCTTCGCTCTGCCGGCGTGCTTTGATGAGGCCGCAGAGAAGCTGAGCTGGGCGCCTGTACTGCAGGGTTTCTCTGTAGCTCAGCAGCATTGTGGTTCTGCCCTCTGCTAAGGACACGCAAACGAGTTTTTCCCTCCAGAGAGAAGCCTCAGCACTCCCGTGAGGCGTGCAGAAGGCATTTGTAGAAGCGCAAATCAGCAGGTCTAAGATGAGATATGAGGAGGTTTAGGTTCCTTTTGCAGCACTGCTCATAACTTTTGGAGAAAACTTTTTTTCATGGCCCATAACAGCTTAGCATTGCATTAAGAACTTGGAGGTATAGTTCCAGATGATCAAACGCATCTGCTGCAGTCACACTAAGGGAAACAATGGAAACAATGTTGCAAACAGACGCGTTGCAGATGAGCTGCACTTGTGCACACTTAACCTCTGCCTCATCAGCTGGACTCTGCAGCTGCTCACAGCTGGTTGCTGGATGTGAAAAAAATTACTGGGCAACCATCGATTTTTGCTAGTCGCAAGGAAGTCGCCATCCTGCTGTTACGCTAGTGTGACTGTTAACGGTTAGCACGGATAGAGCAGGCAGGAAGCATGAAGGGCCCCTCACTCTCTCACACTGTCACAGATCCACTCAGACAACATCTTGCTTATATGCAAGGCCTTGATACATAATAAGTGGCGATTTAAAATAAGTCTGAAAATGCATGGGAAGTCGGATGCTTTGAGAATCCAAGCAGCTGAATGAGTGAAAGAAAAGGCCGTGATAATAGACATGTGAAGAAGCTACAAAGCTGTAAGTTCATATGTTTAATAGAGCGGTGGATACAGTGATGTCACTATTGGTTGTTACCATGTTGGTCTATTGGAGCCAGAAGTTACCATATGTGGACGAGAGGGTCCAAGTTATCAGCTCCAGCTGGCTGCAGTGTGTCGCTTGTACCTGATTTCAGAGGTGTGGCCCAATATTTTTGTATACATAAATGTACCTTAGTGTACCTGCAGGTTGCTGCGTGGTTTTGGGTCACTGTGGGGACAGCAGCCAATGTTTCAGTTCCAATGTAGCTGGCAGATTTTCTTTGCACCAGTCATTTTTCAATATATTTAACAAGCTAATGAAAAGATAAACTGGCCTTGGATTTGGAACAGATGGCGTTCAGATTGCACTTCAGCAAATGCATTTCCTCTCTTGTTCTGCATGTGCACTTTTCAACCTGCATGCAACCAAAACCTGATTAAATGCAATTAGTCAATAATACTTGGAGAGCAAATGAAAGGCAGGTTCTGCCTAAATGTATCAAAAATGATGTGATAGAGAAACATGGCACCCAAAGCATCCAGAGTATAAGACCCAACCAACACCCAAACCTGGAAACATGCACGTAGGAGCTCTATTGTTGCCCTGTGCACAGTATATTTTCAGCTGTGCATATGTGCGTATTATCATAGTAAAGATACAGGCAGTTAAGTGTATTTAGTGGTTTCTTGGTTTACTGTGTCCATAAAGTGAACTAGCATGACATTTTAAAGTGCTTTGAGATAAGAAAAGGCTGTTATCATGCTGACACTCAGGAATGAATCGTTAAAACGTAATAATGTGTAACTTAATTGTAATATGATGCATTTCTTATTTAATATATTCTGATATTTGGCACAAAAATAACAGCAAGTGCATCTCCAGAGCAGCCTGAACTAATGAGCTAGTAATCCTTCAGCAGCATCAAGTGAACCTGTGTTTTGGTCCAGAAAGCAGAAGCGTGTAGTTCACAGAACCACACTGAGACCAAATCAGCCCACAGTGGACTCATCAGTAATGATTGCCTTTAGCTGTTTCTCAGGTTATAAACATAAATCACTGATATGCACAGATCAGATTCAGGGAAGATGTTTAAACCAACAACTAAAAAAAAAAATTATAGAAATGAAACCTCGTGGTTGTGTCTGGGGTTTTTCACCAAAAACACGAAAGGGTCGCAACCTCAACTGGCCCTGCTGAGTAGCCATTAACCTCCACAGCACGCAGCCACTGACAGACATACAGATGAGCTGCTGCATTGAAAATGTTTGCAAATACTCACAGGCACAGGGGCCGCCACTGTAAGAATATAATTGCCCCTCACTCATTCATCTTGCATCTGCCCTGCAATCACACCCAGGTCACATCAAAGCTCTGCTGTCTCTCTGTGAGGGGAGCCCATAAGCTCTCCTCAGAGCTCCTCAGTGATGCAGCTTGGTGCAGCAGAGCTCAAACAGCATATGCACTGTGTGAAAAAAGTCACACTACATCAGGAATTTTCCACCTCGTGTTCACTACGACTGTGCATCTGTTGTTCACAGTTATCCTGCTGAGAAACATCATGCATGTACATGTGGAGGAGAAAGCCCTGCACGTGTGTGTGTGTGTGTGTGTGTGTGTGTGTTAGGCAGCCATGCGTCCACAGTAATCTCCCTGAGTGCTGCTTGTTTCTCTGTAAGACCTGACTCAGATGGAGATGACCTCACCACTGAATGGCTGGTTGTGTGTTTTGGTGTCAGTGGGGTTGCTTTGGTGTGTGTGTGTGTGTGTGTGTGGGTGTCCGTCTGTTTGTGCATTGTTTTTGAGAAGACCTAAAACGGAAAAGGTTTGATTCCTTAACATCGATGTGCTGCTGCTGCTGCTGCTGGAAGCTTCATCACAATCCAGAATGATTAATGGATGAGTTGACATTTATAAAAGCATCGCCTACTTGTCATGGGTTAAAAGAGATGAAATGAAGGAAGATTATTGCGGATGCGAGCTAACACTCGGGGGAACTCACATCATCCCTCTGCTTCTTCCGCTCCTCCTCCTCCTCCTCCGCTGTCTCTGCTTTTCGCCTCCATCACTTCCAGATCTCTGAACCCTTCCTCCTCAGCCTCAACAAGACAGAACTACAGGAAAGGTGTTGGGGGTGGTGTTTTTTTGCCTCCTTCAACCTTTCTGTCTCCTTTGGCTCTCATATGATTACACACTGCTGTCACTCTGTGTGTGTGTGTGTGTGTGTGTTGGCTGTGGTGCACTACGCTGAGGGCCTCTTTATTTAAGAAATGGCAGCTGCACAGAGAGTGAAATATTGCAGCCTGGGTGCAGTCACACGTGTATGTCAGCATACAGATATGCTGCAGCAACGAAGCCTAAATGATGCGCTGCTACGCTGCCACCGGCCAGCATTATCAACTTATCTGAGCTTATTCTTATTTGCTTTCGATACACACCAATCAGCCCGTCTATAGTATTCATGTGTGTGACCCTCTTTGTCTCCTTTTCTCATACTCAGTTTCTCACTTCACTCTTTCTTCCTCCTTCTGTCACACATCACGCCTCTTTGCTTTAAACTCTCCATCACGCACAGGCAGAATTAGCCTGTGCGTGATGCAGTGACTCAGATGTACCCTCGCCGATCACCCACAGATGCTGCTGCTGTGCCGCGTTTGCAGAAAGGAAAGAGCCTTTGATGAGACTTGATGTGCGTGTGCGTGTGCGTGTGTGTATTTGTGAGTGTGATGCAGCTAACCTGATAACGACCTCGGCCGGGTTCTGATCAGGTCTCCGGTGGTCTGCTTCCTGTCAGCAGGCTAAATAGGATTTCCCCAAAATCATATTTTGCTGCCCTGCTCTCCTTTGAGCTCAGCCGCAGTTCGATGTAATATTCGCTTCATTTACTTTGCCTCTGTAACCCCTCAACGGCGCTGCCATCAGCAGCTTCAGTATTTATAGTCTGAGCCTTGAGCTGCTGCTCTTTGTTAAAGCATCTTTATAACAAGACTTTCTCACCCTGGTATCCCCCCCCCAATATCTCCTGCAGAACCAGACTGGGCGTCGCTGACTCTGGGTGTGTTCGTTTGCCAGGCCTGCTCGCTCCTTCACCGGAGCATCCCGCACATCAGCCGGGTCAAGTCTGTCCAGGAAACGTGGGATGCCACCGAGGTGGAGGTACAGTGGGAGTGTCAAAAATCTCCTTTAACTTCAGGCAGCTGCTGACATTTGATCGATACATGACTTTTATCATTTGAGCAATAAAATCAATGTGAGACAAGTGTTCCACAGGATTGAATTCCTCCACTCCTACAGTTTGCATAGAGAGTGACAGAGGACTGGAGCTGCTGTGCTGCTGCTTGCACTACGCCTCCGCAGCATTAGATGAGTCGGGGTCACAGGGAAGCGACAGCCATGGATATTGTAAGAGATGCAGGAGGCGATGTAACGTGATCAGGTGCATCACAGTGTTCAGCATCAAATTCAGCTCCATTTACCAAATATGGCAATGGAGCCAAAGTGGCAAACTTTATATTTAATTACAAGGAGGATAAATGTGGTGAACAGAGCTTTTAACTTCCACCTCCTCAGTGTTGGAAGAGGCCTTCAGAGCGTCTCGCAGAGGTGCAGAAACTGTGGGCTTGCTAGCGTCTGTACATGTGATTTGTCAGTAGGATGGGGGTGAAGGGTATCAGCTGAGCCATCAGCTGATGTGGACTGGTCTGAAAGTGGTGTGAAATCTAACTCAGCAACTCTGGAGCCAGGATGTTCTGCTGCTTCTTAAAAAGTCTTTAATCGGTTTACGTAAAATTTAAGCCTTAATTGTCTTAACATTACAATTGGGAAAACGATTTCTATTCATTTTACGGCCCTGATGGAAAAAATAATAAAATTACAATAAAATAGGGAATGCACATGCTATGCAATCAGCTCCAGAAGGCAACAACCGCAAACACGGTGAGCCGCTCAGATTAGCTGAGCTAACCAGCTGGCTGAACGCTAACGCTTTTTAAAATCACCCACCCGTCACTCAAGGCAGCTACAGCTGTAATATTGCATAATAATACATAAACATAAGCAGTAATACAATCTAAATGGGCGACATATTACTCATCTCTATTGTTAAGAAAGTGGACTGTAGCTATAGAAACCAAAGTCCTTTATGTAACACGCTGTGCTTTTAATATCCGTGGGAACTGACTCATTTTTGGAACTAATGACCATTTTGAGAACTTCATTTGTTTATTTGTGGCTTCATGATTCAGCACCAGAGGTTGCTGCTTGTTGTTATTAGCTAGTTGTAGCAAACAGTCCCTTTTACAACTGTTTTTGAATCTTTCTTGCAGTTGTTTTAGTAAAATGACTCGTAGTGTTTTACATTTTATGCGTGTGGTGCCGATGGCGATAGCTGTGGCCCTGTTGAGGCTTTGCAGACACTTGATCAATAAGTGTCTGCAAAGCCTCTGGCAAAACATCTGGCAACCAAACAGACAAACATAAAAAAAAATTGGTGGAAATCTGCTAGCAACCCACCATTACCTCCCTAGGAGGTTTTTAGCATCTTCTTTGCAATCGATTTCACCTAGCAACCTCCTGGATCCACTGCCAATGAGTCTGGGAATATGTTTCCCTAGCAACCGTTGGTTGTATCACTCCAGTGTGGTGGACAACTGTTGGGCAATGGGTATATGACATCACATGAGAAACCTCAGCAGAAGTCTGTGGGGAACCAGCTTTCTGTCTCGACCTCTGACCCACTTTGGGTTCTGGACCTGTGCCTCTTCATCACATCAGTTTCTTTAGACCAAGATGGCGGTGATGAAAACGAGACTTCACAAATCAATGGACGATGATCACTTTTTATACAGCCAAACAGCAGAGACTCAGAGAAGTTAATGTTTCAGCAGAATTAATCTAAATGTTAATATTCTGACTCTGAACTCGTAATTCTTCCCAAATGTTTGCAAAGCTCCCTATGTGCCATATAAGTGTGCATATTTCATAGATCAATGTATTGTATGCATTCAGGAAAACGAGACCATGGTAACTGAAGCTGAAGCATCACCATTGTTTCTATGGAAACAACCCAGTCAATGGGCATTTGCTTAATAATATGACAGAATATAAAAGAGGAAGAGGACAGATGTCACTTACAAGAAAACCCAAAGCAGCTCATTCCTTCTGTTTCTAGATTATTAATGGCATTTTCTGTTTATATAATATAGCATGGAACAAAAGGCTGCGTGATCAGGATCAGAGTCTCATGTGCCTTGATACAGCCAGTATTGATTTTGCAATGATACTTAGATTCGCTGTGATGCCGGAGCCTAGAATATCTGAATTCTAACCAACTCCACAACAGTGACTTTCAGCCTCCTCCTTTCACAGGGATCAATAAGGGTTATTAGCAATTATAGTTTACACTTTTCCCTTGTGCGCCTTGAGACTGTGTTCTGATCAGAATCAGCGAGAAATATGAATGTGTGCAAATGTGTAAACACAAAAATACACATTTGGACTTTTGTGAGACTCTGCTGAGAATAAATAAAGTTGTCCCTTAATGAAAAAGTGTTGCAGCTGAAAGGCTGTCAGTCTGTGACAAAAAGGGACTCAGGGGGAGGTGATGTGAGTCACAGGGGCGGGTGAAGATGTGGGAGGACAGTAATTGGGATGTTAAGGGGATTTGACTTAAGGGGTGAGCAGCGGGGGTGTTAGCAAGGAAAAGGAAAGAACAATACAGAGAAGCACTGAGTACTTGGAGATAAAACCTGAACCGAAGAACATTTATTGTAGGATGGGGAAGCGTTTGATTGAGGCGCTGGAATACGTGAGGGCTTTGTGATGTGCTTTGGCGTCAGAGTAATGACTTTGAGATTACAGCTGGGACCTCTGCAGCTTTCTCGCTCCCATTCCAATAAAACGTCAGCGATCGGAGCAGCCACAGCATTTATTAGCTGAGCATGGCTAACAGAAGGATCAGTATAAATGCGTCAGTGGTTGTGTTCAGCAAGGTGCCACAAAACCTCCTGCAGGGATATTGCTTCATGCTTTTGCACCATGTACTAATATGTAATTTAAATCTGGACACTTTAGCTTAATCTTGGTTATAATGTTGCAAAGGAGTAGACATGAGACCACATGATGCTCCAGAAATCTCATTTTAAATCAAAGGGCAGGCTGAACAAACCAGGAGAAGACTGGGTAAAAGATGAAGTGCAGAAAAGAATCCCAAAGGGTAACGATGAGGCTATTAACAAGAAGCACGGGGACGACCTCTCTAGGAATAAATGGGAGGAATATAGCTAGAAAACTAAGTAGAAAGCTTGATTTCTAAGACAATCTGGCATGTAACAGAGAGAAACTGGAGTATATAGAGGGGGGAACTAGGCTCCATAAACACTAACGATTAAAAATAAAACAGGAAATGTTACAATTCTTACTATTTCAAATCTAAACACAAATAAGTGAGGGGACAGGCTATTGGGAACACATGCAGTGCCCCAGGTATCCTCCTTTATGGGCTATTATCAGTACAACGGAGAAGCTGAGCTGGACTGTTCATCTTGCTTTGTCTGGCTGGTTCATTTGCATTCTAATCCCAGTCTCAGTTACACTTTGCATTAGTGTACATTTTTTATCCTTATCCAGACCACATGATACACTGCTGCTTATTTGGCAGTTAATAAATAGAATCAGTTTTACTATTTAGATGGATGTGCTTAAGCAGACGATGCATAATAAATTCGATTATAGATAAGAGACGGTCATGCAGTCACATATGTTATGGCCATGTAAAGACTAGGTTCAACAGTAACTAAATGTCATGCTCTGTAGGAGCTCGAGACTTAGAGCAAATTACATGAAAGAGGCACACATGTGGTGGAGAGGTGGTGATACTAAATGGCAGAAATGGTTGCTTTGATGTTGATTGATTTCATGTCCTTTTCAGGTGTCAAATGCAGCACATTATGTCACATATAAATTTCAGCGGCTTTCTTTACAACTTTACGCTTTCTGCTGCTCTTTGACCTTCACAATAAAATGCCACAGCGCTGCATCACTCCCCAGAATCCCCCGAAGGATAAGAAGCCGCGTACTGAGGGATTCTGCCAGCTGGATTGAGCTAAGGGATTATCCCTGAATGAAATGTACGATGGAGGGAACGAGGGCAGGAAGAAGATGTGTCCCAGTGCAGTGTTGCCATTTCCACCCTTAATCCCATAAGAAAGCCAAGTGAACAAGCTGTGACATACTTAAGGTTTTCTGTGCTGCAGCCCATTGTGCTTAATCTCATTTAAACCCAAAAAATGGGTTTTCCACATAAAGTATAGCCAAAATGTGGCTCATTAACAACTGGTTCAATATGCTGTTAGATGACATTTATCTGGTTTTCTATTCACCCTTGAAATGCACCACTGTACAAATTACTTTCTATTAAATATTCAGCTGTGGACACTCTTTTGATGACGAGGTTTTGTTTGTTGTTTTCCTTTCAGTTAATGGCTGCAATGGGAAACGCTGCCGCCAAGGCCAAATATGAGCAGAAGGTTCCCGCTTTCTACTACAGACCAACACACACTGACTGCAAGTAAGTTCTCCTCTTAATTGACTTTCAAAACACAAATGCTAGAAAGCAGTTTATGTTTACTGCAAAAACACACCAATAAGCTAAATTAGCTTAACATTCGCATGCTAGCTAGTTGTGACTGTGCGCTAAGGCTAAGTGAGCTAACGGTAGGCCACTTCCTGTTTAAGAACCTCAGTTTTATAGCAGCCCATAACTTTGTGCGTGCTGAATAACATCCATGTAGGCAGAACAGGATGGAGTTAGTGACACTTCCTTTCCAAAATGTTTGATGTAAAAAAATGGATGTTAGCGCAAATAACCTTTCAGATCAAGTCATAATAGTGACTTTATGACTGTACTTGCTTATGTGACCTGCAACCTTATTCAAGTGGCTAATGTGTTCTCTAACTGTTGCCTAACTATATATCTAATAGACACAGAGCTAAATGTGCTTCTATACCTATCAGTGAGTCGCTAACTGTGACCGCCCTTTATAGCTTCTGAGCTAAACACAGCTGTTCAGGAAACAGTTGCAGATTTGTGTATCATGCATGAGTGCAGATATTAGCTTATTATGATCAGAGTCAAAAAGAGGAGGAAGCTGAGTCAGTGTTATAATGTGATTAACATCTCTGGGCTGCAAAAAGCATTATGTGGTTGTTGTGTAGTACACAGTAGCCTAACATGTACTTTTGCAACTGCCTCAAAGAGTAGTTTTGAGGTATTTTTTTGGGCATTTTAGGACTGTTGTTCCATTTGTCTCTGCCTCCCAATTAATTTACCCTTACAAAAAAACACTAACTGAACCATAGTGGATTTCCATAATGGTAATGAAAATAGACAACCAGATCCAAGAGATTGACAGACAGAGAGAAATATCCACCTCAGTGTCGGTTGTCTGGTTGTGCTCACACACTCTGCTCCTCTGAGAAACTCAGGCTTTCGTGTTTAAGTCACTGTTTAAGTCAAGAATGTTTAAATGCTCATAGAATGATTAATTTATTTCCTCTGCACAGAAAAAAGATGCAGAGGAGAGACAGAGAAGGAAAGATTGTTGGCATGGTGATGAGCTGACAGTTTTTGAACTGTCAGAGGAAGAGATTACTACCTTTACTTGGTACTTTGCAAAGCTGCTGCTTTGTTATGTATTGCAATAATATCTTTGAGTGTTATGAGATCATAAGCTCAAGGGATATTCCATTATTCTGTATAGTGAGTATTATGTAACAAATGTAAAGATGCAGCAGGGATGAATTAAGAAGTTTAAAAAGTGCTGGCATGGCCAATCTCCGACTGGATGGTGAGTGGTTGTAGGAAGCTGCTGGCTTTTGTGGGGTGAAATAGGTTTGCAAAGAGGGTGCTGCACCAAAAACCTCACTGCTTTGGTTGTTAGCAAAGAAAACACATCAAATATTTTCTAAGCACAGTAAAAGTTGTGCCTTTTGTCACTGAAACAAACACGTTTCAACACGCACAGCTTTTACTCTGAAGGTAAAGGCTTCGAGCTGACGATCTTTCTTTATACCTTTCCTGATCTCCAGTGTTCATTTCTTCCTTTATCCACCAGTGACTGTAAATCTGAGTGGACACTTTTCTGTCTTGATTATGTTAAAATTGAAGCTGATTTTATCTCGTGTATTGCTTCGACTAGCATGGACTTATGTGTGCTGCTTTTGATTAGATAAATATATATCACACAGGCTCCAACTGTGTGGTGGTTTAGTGTGGAGTGACCCAGGTGGCTTCAGGATGGCAGGTTATCTTGGAGTCGAAAGGTTTCTCTGCTTCCAGGAAAACAATTGAAGCAAATACCAATGAGACTGTCAGATATAGTTGATTGACATATGACCCGGCAGTAAATAAATTACAGGGTTGCCTAGACAACTGGAGCTTGGAAGGTCCGCAAGCGACCAGCCGTATGCTTTAAAGCAATTGGCAAAGAGAAAATCACTTCCACTGTGGATGCAGCTTTAGCCCAGTGATTGACTGGTGATGTGTTTGCCGTGTACCCCACCTCTCATCCAATAATAACTAAGCTCCAACTCCCTGCAGCCTTGAACTGGATACGTAGTAGTGCCCTAGCAGTATAGGATTTTGAGAACCAGTACTGATATCGGTATTTTAAAAATCCGATATTCCGATATATAGGTCGATATTTTTCCGTAACATTTGTCATATGTAGTTATTTATTTACTCATTCATAGTCTCTCCATGACTGCTTGGATCAGCTGGCTGTGTTGTTTGTGGTGTTCTTGCTTGCTAGGAATTTGCAGAGTGCCCTCTGGTGGACAAAGTATGCAATGTCAACACTCAGAACATAGTTGAAGGGTGTTTCTCCCATCACTTCTTTACTTTTTAAATGCCACTGCAAATAGTTAAAACTGGCCATTACTATTGGTCCACTGATACTGGTACTCTATCCATTTTTTTAAATTAGATGGATGTGTATTTCCATCTTAAGATTGCTCTTAAGTTTCCTTTAAATTGGGTTTTTATATAGTCTTTAAAATCGCAAACCTGATAATAGCTTGTTGTTAGCTACAGCAGCTATATTCTTTATGTCTGTCTTCATCCACATTGTGAGAATTTCTTCAAGTTTGACAAAAACATTCATTTGGAGTCATGTACGAAACAATTAGATTTTTTAAGTATGACCTTAATTTCTATGAGGTCATACTGTATCGACACACGCTGAAAGCACACAAAGTGAGACTGGTCCATTATTTCTGAGCAGGAAAAAGTAACTTAGTGTGTGTAGATCAGGGCAATTGATGATGAGTGTGCAATTCACATAAAAGCTAACTGTGTGTTTTCATCATTTCTCCAGGCTGCTGAGGGAGCAGTGGATCCGAGCCAAGTACGAAAGGAACGAGTTTGAGTTCATCGAGAAGCAGGAGCCGTACTCTGCAGGTGCGCGCTCATCGATGAGGAAGGCTTTGTGTAAAAGTCCTCATCAGTCCAAATGTTCCTGCACATCATTCTAACTGCTGTTACTTCAGTTCAAATCTCATGGGTGTGGGTTCTTATGGGTTCTGCACTCTGGTTAGGAGAAGTTCTTGGGTTGGGGGGGTTACAGCACATTATGTGCCCTGAATCTAAGGCATCAGTTACTTCTAATGTCTTCAAATTTATACACACACTTTTAGGTTCTGTAGCAGAAAATGTGCTGCAAGAGCTCAAAGCATAGCAGATGAACATCTCTGTGCGCCTGCAAGCAGACTCACACTTTTTTTTCCCGCCCTGGAAGAGAAAGAGCAAAGTGGCTGCTCCGCTGCGCTGCCAGGCCTGCATTGTTTACCCTTCGATAAGCAAAACCTTGAAAACTCCTTGGATAAACATTTCCCCGCGGTCGCCAGTAGCACAAATTCAATTACCCTCAAACAGCCATTGACGACTCTCAGACATTCATTTTCATTCTCCTCCTCCTAAGTGGCTGCGGTGCATGTTTGCGGTTAAAAGCATATTCAGGCAATGACATTGTAATTGTCACTGCTGGTGAATGGAGCGGCCATTAAAGTGAGTGTGCTCGGTGTGTGTGTGTGTGTGTGTGTGTGTGGAGGCTGAGTACTTATGTGCTTAGTAGTATACATTTCACATCTTGATGAAGCGGGTGCTTTCTGATTGGCTTGTAGTGACCTCACTCGTTTATTGTTACGGTGAGGAACAATGCCCCCCCCCCCCCCCCCCACACCACAAAAAAGGCCACAAAAAAAATATATTTTACTCCACCCCCCAAAAAGGGGAGAAG
>VOQJ01014150.1:0-12911 GCA_015052665.1 Apistogramma diplotaenia | reverse complement strand
TTAGGCTGCATAGATCCCTGGTCTAAGTCAGGCAGTATGTGCTGGCAGGGTATTGTTTGTGTGTGTGTGCTTCTCGCTGAAGAAGGAACAGAGGCTAATTGAGGCAGGAGAGTCCAGGTGATACTGCTCTCATTAGATGAGCAGGTGTGTGTGTGAGCCTTCAGTCTACCTGCGACGATAGAAGTCCCTTATCTACTGAAACATGCATGTGTGTTTTTCTGTGCGAGGCTGTGCATGAGACCAGGAGATACAGAGGCCAATAGATCTCTCATTTAAAGAGAAACATATTTATCTCTAAAACTATAACTGCACAAGATACACAAAGCATGAAAGATGCATTGTGAATGCAGGAGGAAATAAAGGCATGCTGTGTATCTTTGTTGGGATATTCTTAGCATGATGTCCTGAATTTGACAATCCTTCACAAGTGCACTAAATGGCATGTTATATTAGCTTGTTTGTTCTTTTGTTTGACATATTTGATTTCTTATGTTTTGCTTACTTTTGGCATTTTTGTTTCTAAATCATTAGTTTGTGTTTCAGCGAATTCGCTGCACTGAGCTCTTTCCACTATGCCACCGAGGCAATATGAGAATCTTTAAAAGCCAAACTGAAGCCATTTCCACAATGCACTGCAGGCGCAGATAATAGCTACTGTTAGAGCAAGTCTATCGCTAGAACTACATTAAGGTGGCAAAAACTTTGTTAAGGCAGAAAAACGTGGAAGTTCAAGCTGCTGTTTGTTCAGATGTGTGTGTTGTTCATAGTGACAGACTGTTACTGTCACTATGTGTCTGAATTAAATGGTACCCTCAGAAGCTGAGGGCCAAAACCCAGCTCCGAATCTGAGTCTCCACAGACTCCCGCGTTAATGTTCCCAACTTCACAGCATTAGGGTTCACAGAGTTTCAACTTTCATGACACCTACATGATGTGATTTTTTTTTTAAACAACTCATCTATTTGGATACTGTTAAGGCTTAAAGTCAAGACAGTAACCACTTTGTGTGACCAGTGTGCAAACACCAGCAGCTGTAGCTGATAGCTAGGCCTCGCCTTCCCTAATTCGAGTCACCTCTCCACTCTGTTTCCGGTACAGGTGCCAAACTTAATGGAATTATCTGACTAATTATGGCTCGATGTGTGGTACCATCCAAAAGGTTTGTGCTTCACTAGTTTTTTTATTCTTATTTAGCACTGATTAGCATTTACTGCAGGCATGCAGTTCATGGAGTTTACTACTATTAGTGGAAAACTTAATACTCCACCTTCTCATCCAAATCTTGTGACTTCTGGCTCTGAAAAACTAGCATGCTAGTGGTCAAAACACCATCGCTGAGGCTTCAAAATGCTGAGTCCAGAAACAAATTGGTGACATCACAGTGACAACATCCATCATTTGGATTTTAATTTATTGATTTAAAAAGGGAGAGCGCATATTGATGAACATCTCAATTTAAATATGCCAGAATTAGCCAAAAGTCTACTTTCCATCTATACATGGTCACTTTTCTGTAAAAGCTGCGACAACAGTCTCACAAACAGGAACACCCAAAGTTATAACTGCACCTCTCTCTCATTAGTCGGAGTTCTTCAGCTCATTAAAATTGCTCTTGAGAAATTCCTAAACAGCAAAAACATGTACATGATAACA
Organism: Apistogramma diplotaenia; assembly: GCA_015052665.1. Classification (NCBI taxonomy): domain Eukaryota; kingdom Metazoa; phylum Chordata; class Actinopteri; order Cichliformes; family Cichlidae; genus Apistogramma; species Apistogramma diplotaenia. The sequence continues at coordinate 11,258 of VOQJ01014150.1, read as the reverse complement.
TTCTCACCAGCTCTGTTCCTAATTTACAGTAAGATTAAGATTCATCTGTGGTGCACTTTCAGTATTCGTTTCTCTCAGAGACTGTGTGTGTGAGGAGCGTGAACAGCTCTCCTACAGCTGCAGCACTGTGCCCCACACACACACACACACACACAAAACCACAGTGACAATGGCTAAAAGATTTTAACATTCAAAAAGTGTTACTACACTTCACTAGACTCGTGTTGATGTTGACGTGCAATAATTCTTTTGCACACGGCAAATGTTGTGCACGCACCGTGGCTCTCGCTGTCACTGCTGTGGGTACGTCTAAAGGAAGCTGTATGGAAAAGGACCCTGACCGAATGACAGACTGCCATCACTCTAACAGATTGATGATGTTATGTAGTCCGTGTGATGGACTCTCACCATATAGGGAGATGAAATAAAACCGAAGACGGCGTTGAAATAATGAAAATCTTAAAGCAATATATACTGATACAGGCGCTAAATTTGAGACAACTGGCATCAAATCGACTTGGCAGTCTTAGCATGCATGCCTTGTGGATATGTGGACTCTTTGTGTGCTTCTGTGTGTCTGTTGTTTTAATCCCTGTCTGAGTAGATGTTTTAATTCCTGTTTGAGGCCGTTTAAGCGTGTGCGCGGATCCGTGTTTGTGTGCCTCGGGTTGCCTGCGACCCAGAACTTCACCTCTTTCCGGCGGCTCACCAATAACACTCGATCTCTGGGAGAGGATTCACCCATGAGGGCTCTGAAATCAGCAAGGCTCGCTGCAGCTCAACTACTTAATCTCTCTGTGCTGCTCCACCATCTCTACTTCATATTTTAGACTCCTGGTTGCTGGCAGCTGGGCTGACCTCCAGCAGCTCTGTCCACCCTGCTGCCTGCCTGCCTGCGTGCTAGTGGAAGCAGAGGCAGAGAAGACCGTGGCTGAGTGTAACCGACTGATGCGTCCACGTTCCAGGTTTTGTTTTTGTTCATTACAGAACTCGTCATTTTCAATACAGCTGGAAGTGATGCAACTTTTTTTTACTTTTTAAAAATAGATTTTTTATTATATTGACAATTTTTTTTTACAGCTTTTACAGTGTATTCACTATATCATCTTATAGACGCACTACCAATTTTTCTTGTGATGGTGGTGGTGTTTACTTTCGCTCAGAGTGAGGCGTTTCCACGCTAACAACACGTTAAGAGTTTGGCTATGATCGTGCATGCGACTTTTCACCTGCGTCGCTGTGTGCGCATTCAAGAAATGGACCAGCTTACAACTGGTCATATCGGAGGCTGACCGGCCGTTCATGAGTTAGGGCCAAGAATGCTGTCCTGGCCAGTCAATTGGTGCATCACATACATCAGTATCACATATATGCAGCACACATTGGTGAACACGTATGTGCAGCAGCATCTCTATATGATTCTACTCTTGACTCCATTTGATTAAGGTTTATTAAGGCTGAAAGATACAGAGCCGCCTTTGTGTGCCATTAAAGCCCTCTCTATCTTGTGGACTGTATTAAGTGGAGCTGAATAAAGCTAAAGAGCAGCAGAGGTGTTCTCTTGGAAGAGGCCTGAACTTGGAACCATCAGCAGGAAGGATGTCCATTAAGGAAGGGGATGCAACACATTACCTCCTACCTCCACAACAGTTCAAGGGCATAATATCAGGGTAATAAGTCTAGCATACCCGAGACACATGGTTAATTTTGCAGTTGTTTCCAATACTGAAGGTACGCTTGGCTTAACTTCATAAATGTCAGAACAAGACATGAGCAACAATACATGCTTACAATATGTCAAACTACTCCAATTAAACAGCTGATTAAACTAGAGCTAATAATGAAGGGATGGTAATCACATTAAGAAGCCCAGCTGACAGCATGTTTACGTTGTCCCAAATTAATAAGCACTAAAAAAAAAACATTGCTTTTATTCAGCAACTGTGAAGTGAACACACACACACACACACACACGCTTGTTAACATATTAATGTTTTTACACTTTTTCAAAGTCGAGACCCCAGCTTTTAACAACAGCTGCCTGCTCGAGCACACAACAACTTATAATGTGAATTCCATTCTTAGTTATACAATAGAGGGGGAATCACACTCATCCTTGTTGAACAGGAAGTCAAACTAAAAGTACTTCTTACCTCTGACAGGAAGGTCTGTGCTGATTTCTGTGCGCCAACATGCAGCAAATACTCGTACACATATAAAGCTAACCTGAAAAACAAGAGGAGAGACAATGAGAAACGTCAGTGCTGACGATCACAGTGTTAATTTAACATGATTTCAAAATTGGATGAAAACACAAACGTTTGCGCCCAACTGAATGAAAATCATCACCGAGCAATTTGAGATGGAGCCTGGATAAACGTTGAATTTACAGTATGGATATCATATACACTGTGAAGGGGTTGTAAATGTGTGATGTAAAGCTCTGCAGCTTTGAGCTAAAGAGCCTTGGTGGCACTCAGCCATATCCCTGTGGTTTCAGGACGACTACTGTTGAGGCATAGAGACTGAAAACAAAGCAGTGCAGACACTGAGAAAAACATGAATGAAGAATATCCTCATGCAGGGCAAAAGACGCACCCCTAGACATGAATACACACCTTTGGATTCTATATGTTATAAATGATGACACTGATGTCTCTTTCAGAGGCAAAAATGATCAATTTAGTGCAATTAAATTATATACGATAACTAAACAATCAAACAGCAAGCAGATTTTTAATAACCTGTAAGATAAAGCTTCAATCCGATATTCTTATTTAAGCGTCGTCCGTTAAATGGCAGACAAGAATTAGTTAGATCTGTTAGGATCCTCCAGCTAGAAGAAGAGAAACACAGCTGCTGGAAATGGCTGAGGAGGGTTTGCAAACAAGCCTTTAATATTACATTTCTGTTGATAGCTGAAATATATTGTAGTCTTTTCAGACTAAACAACAGACTTTGCGTCCTCATATTTACACTTTACAGCACAGCCTGTATTAATCACACATGGTCCAGCCATCCCTGCAGTAGCTTTACTCATATGTCCTTCAGAGGGTTTCAGCGAGCAGGAGCCAATCAGAGGTGAAGTACACCGAGGACGGGCTGCCAGTCAATCATACACAAAAAGACAGAGAAGCTGTTCAAGCTCACATTCACACCTGCGTTTGACATTTACCAATTAGCATAACAAACTGCATGTCTTTAGATTGTTGGAGGCAACCGGAGCATCAGCACAGAGACAGGAAACTCTCACAAGTGAATCTGTGAGGTGCAGTCACATAGGATTAAACTACCGAGTTAAACAATTTATTCGTGAAGAGAAGAAAAAAAAACAGAATAATGCTCTATTATGCCATTATGTTTTTTTAAGGCTGGTTCATGCTGCACGATTTTAAACCAGTCATGCCAATTGTGACTGCACAGTTTCCCACCAGTCAAAATTGTGACCACCAATAAAAACACACATTTTAACTTTTGCTGGGAAAAAAAAAAAAAATGAATTCGGCGTGTGTGCCGTGTTGATCCAAGAACAAGTAAAAGTCTGGTTGCCTAGCAACAAGATGGTGGGACTTCATAAAGTCATTGCTTCCCGCCAAGAAACTGTGCAACACATTCTTCTTCTTCTTTTGGCTGCTCCCTTTAGAGGTCGCCACAGCAGATCATCTGCCTCTATCCCACCCTGTCCCTGCCATCCTCCTCTGTCACACCACCCCTCTGCGTGTTCCCCTTCACTTCATCCATATTCAACATCCTTTGACCAATATATTCAATATTCCTCTGTGAACATGTCCAAACTATCGCAGCCTTGCCTCTCTAACTTTGTTTCCAAGCCACTCGACTTGAGCTGTCCCCCTGATGTACGCTCTAATCTTGTCCATTCATATCACTCCCAGTGAAAATTTGAGCATCTTTAGCTCTGCCACCTCCAGCTTCGCCTCCTGTAAGTGCCACCATTTCCAAACCATACATCATAGAAGGTCTCACTGCCATCTTTTAAACCTTCCCTTTCACTCTAACTGCAATTCTTCTGTCACAATCACCCCTGACACAGGTCTCCACCCACTCCACCCTGCCTGCACGCTGTTGTGCACTGCCCATTGCTTTGGATGGCTGACCCCTCTTCTCCTTGCTGGTTCACAACTGCACACATGCATTCTGTCTTGCATATACTGATTACGTTCCTCTTCTCTCCAGTGCATACCTCCACCTCTCTTCCACCTGCTCCCTACTCTCACTACAGAATCTCATCTGCGAATTTCACGGCACATGGAGACTCCTGCCTGACCTCATATGTCAGCCTGTCAATCACCACTGCAAACAAGAAAGGGGCTCAGAGCAGATCTCTGATGTAATCCCACCCCCACCTTGAACCCATCTGTCACTCCTACCGCACACCTCACCACTGTCCTCATACACGTCTCGCACCACCCCATTATACTTCACTGCCACTCCTGACCTCTTCATGCAGGACCATTGTTCCTCTCTTGGCACACTATCATAGGCTTTCCTCATATCCATAAAGACACAATCAATCGATTCGATTGATCAACACTCTTAAAGCAAGCGTCACTCTTTTAGCCCTTTTTCACATGAAGCCATACTGCTACTTGCTGATCATGACTTCTCTTCTTAACCTAGCTTCCGCAGCTCTTACCCTTCAATTTTATCCTCTATAGTTACTACAGCTCTACACATCACTGTTGTTCTAGAAAAATCTGTACCAGAACACTTTTTATCCATTGATCAGACATCCTCTCACTATCCAAGACTGTGTTAAAAAGTTCACGTCCTAGACATCTCCATACCACCACACGGTGCAACATATATCCATCCATTCTCTGCTGCTGATACTGTTCAGGGTTGCAGGGAGGCTGGAGCCTATCCCAGCTGTCATAGGGCGAGAGGCAGGTTACACCCTGTGCAGGTCAGCAGCCTGTCACAGGGCCAACACAGAGAGACAGACAACCAGTCACACCTACAGACAATTTAGAATCACCAATGAACCTAACCCCACTAATGCATGTCTTTGGACTGTGGGAGGAAACCGGAGTACCTGGAGACAACTCACACAAACACAGGGAGAACATGCAAACTGTACACAGAAAGGCCCGGGCCAAGCTGGATTTGAACCCAGATCTTCTAGCTGTGAGACAACAGTACTGACCACCACACACGCCAACATATAACAACATATAACCCTTTTTTTAAAAAAAAACACACAAATGTGTCCTCTTTTTGGGTCAATTTGTGAAGCAAATGAAAACAAATGAAAGATTACATGCAAGTCTGTGAGTTTTAGCAGTATTGTCAGTCAAAAGTCATACGTGGACAGAACCAGGATAGCTACCTGCCCCTACTTCCTGTTTTTATGCTAAGCTAGCATAGCTTCAAACTCAAACATTTCCAGTGTCTTTTTTGTTTTTTACCGTCAGTAAAGAAGCTTAAACAGTTCAAAATATTCCTTATTCATCTGATACTGAGCCCTGGTGCAGAAACAAGCCAGTTTTGCTCCTCACCCTTTAAGCCAACTTCAGATTGGCTTCCCATCATAAACAGAAGGTTTGAACAGCAGGTGGATGGTGCTGCTGTGCAAACAGTCACAGCTGTATGCCCGATACGACCACGTTAAAGATATCCACTTTCTCTGGTATCATACGGAGCCAAGAGTAAGAGTGGGGGGAAAAAAGTCCACAGAAACCTGATCTTTTAGTTCACAGGGATTACTTGCACATCTTTAAATGAAACTTTGGCCACACTGATATGAGAATATACTTTGGTAACAGCATTTAATTGACAGAAAATAAAGAAAAGCATCTGAGACCCACTTAAACGCACAGATTTCAAAGTGGTATTGATCTCCTCAACTACTTGCAGCAGAAAAGCAAACACATATTTCTCAGTTGTTATGAAGGACTTATTATGAATCTAATGTACTTGAAATCATAAATATTGTTTTTCCAGATACCAGACAAATACTTTCTTTCTCTTCCCCTATTAATGCTCATCCTACTGCATCTTGCCCAGACTCACAAAACTCAGGTAAAGAGTATTTAACTCCATTATTATCAGATACTGGCAGCCATTGAATATGAATAGACTCACATGGATCCCTCAGTTTCGCCATTTCATGACAAAAGCAAACTTTGCTCCAACTCTAAGGAACTACTAAATATTTTTACTAAAATGAAGGGGTCTGGAAAACTGCCACACCGCACAGTCATCAATATTCAATCGTCCCCACGTCTGTAACACAGTGCCGGGAGATGCTGCGCTTTTGTGTATGGTGGGGCAATAGATTTTATGCTGATCACACGCATCAAGGCCAGACCAGACAGAGAGTTATGATGTTTGGGTTGTTGCTGGGTGATACTGAATGAATCAATAATGAGCCGGAACAGAGTTGAACAACCTGACTCTCTCCTCAAAGATGTCACTGCAGTGTTTTGAGAACTATCTGCTAAACTGTTACAGCTGGTCCAAACTAGTTTCAACGAGACATTAGAGCCTATCACTTATTATATTTCTTTATTTCCCACACATGAAACCACTGGCTACACCCATTTCAACTACCTAATGTAAGCACATTATTTAAGGGAAAGTCATATGTAGTGTGTTTGTAAGGTGGACACAATGAAAGACGGGTGGGCAGTGTTTCTGTGCACAGGCCTCACTGGTTGGCCCAGTCAGACTGCATGCATAGGAAATAAAAAAAAAACCCAAAACAGATTCACAAGTAGGAGCAAATTGCTCGTTGTTAATGTTTAATTTTGATTTCATACGCAGTAACTGTTTGGTGGGGAGAGCAAGTGATCAGCTCCGTGTTTACGAATATTTTCATTACCTTTAATTAGGAGTCATTTGACAGCGTGTGCAGGAAAAATGTTATTTTGTTTTTTTACTTTAGAAGGGTGGTGTGGTGGTTGGCACTGTTGCCTCGGCCCGGGCCTTTCTGTGTGGAGTTTGCACGTTTCCCCGTGTTTTCGTCAATTTCCTTCCACAGTCCAAAGGCATTTAGAGAGGAATGCAAACTTTAAATTAGATGGAGGAACAATGAGAAATACTGTATCTATCCCATTATAACAAAAATATCTGGCAGATGCTTCTGTGGCAGACATACATGTTGTATTATGAAGGGTGATAGCATGTGGTAGGAAAGATTTACTGTATCTGTCCTTGTGGCAGAAGAGCTTAATCGGTCTGTTAGTGAAGGTGCTCAGCTGCCGCTCCAGTAAGTGTTGCTGAGGGTGGTCAGAATTATCCATGATGGATAACAGTTTGCTCAGTGACCTCCTCTCCAGCACAACTTCAAAAGTGTCCAGTTTGCAGTTAATCACAGAGCCAGCTTTCCTAATCAGTTTATTCAATCTGTTGGTGTCGCCAGCTCTGATGCTGCTCCCCCAGCACACTTCAGAGCAAAGTACACTGTTCTCGCTGCAACTGAGTGATAGAAAACCTCCATCATTTTGCTGCAACAGTGAAGGATCTCAACTCCCTTAGGAAATAGAGCCTGCTCATCCCCTTTTTGTATACAGCCTCCATGCTGATCTTCCAGTTCAGCCTGCTGTACACTAATAATCACAGTTTAAAGTTCAAAAAAGAGTCATGCGGTTGATTATTTGAACATCCAAACCAGCCAAAGACAGGTAGCTGTTCCAGTGAAAGTCAACCCAGCTGAGAAACAACTAGCAGAAGTAGCTAACCAAAGTCAACTCAGATGAGTGTGCCATTTTTAAAAAAAATCACCTTCAGTCCTCTCACATCTGTAGCAGCTGGACATTTTGCTGATACCTTTTAAATGTATGTTGGGGAGCAAATCACAATGAAAGGAGGCCAATGAGCATGAATAAAACACTACTTGAAACACTTATCTTGTTGGTCATTCACTATAATGGTAATGGACGCATTTGTATACGTTTCTCTCAAAGTAAAGTCTTGAGTCCACATGCAGCTCTGTCTCCTAAAAATCATGTTCACGTGACACTGAACTGCTCTCAGTTATGTTTTGAGGGAAACGTAATTCTGCTCCCACAGACGACCTTACAGTTAAAAAGAAGCAGCAAAGACAGCATTAATCATGAAACTTTCTATTCTATTCTGCCAATATTTTGTATTAGTCTTTTTTGTTTTTAAACTCTGAAGTTTTGCCTGCATTGCTCTTTAGTTTGCTCACCGTTCGGTTGCGTTTAGGCTACGGGAGAAGATTGTGGCTTAGGTCAAAATAAGCTCTTTCACAACCTTTTAAGAAGCTTCTCTGTCTTGTGATAGCCTGAGAAGAACTGACAGCAGTAAAACAAGAAAACAAAAAAAAAAAATGTTACCCCTCAAAACAAGAAGACAGGACTGCCACATGTTGTAACATTTAAAAACAAAGCCGTCTCTGCAGTGTGAATACCCAGCAGCCGCCGCCAGATCCTATACACCGCATCTACACTGTACGGGACCGAACAGAGATTCCCATGAGCATTGCGCCAATGAAATTTTCATGGTAGAGTCTGGTGTGATCTGAGGGGCTCTATGCCCCAGCGATGGGCACCTGCCCTGGCTGCAATGCATTATTTAAAAACACTCATTCAATCCAGGCTTCAGGGGACACCTTTTGTTACTCTGTCAGAAGCAGTAAGTGTAACCCAGCTGAGGAGGAGACATTTTTGCGAGCCGATGGAGCAGAGCTTGAGGAAGAACAGGTAGATAAAGGAGGCATGAAGAGCTTAGCTGTGTCAGAGGGAAACTGAAGGTCAGGGCCTCAACTTTTTCCACCGTGGACACCACGGACATGAATTCCTTGCCGATGACCCCCTGCTCTAGTTACACATGTCAGTCAGGAATAAAAGGCGAGATGCTCACAAGACAGCCCCACTCCACATCTTTAGTTCCTTCTAAGAGATGCTTCACTCTCTCTGAAGATGTCCACAAAGGAAATGTAACAAAAACTAAAATAAAAAATTGCTGATGCAAATTACTTGATGAGATGTGGGAGATCAGTCTGAGTGGGAGGAAGAACATCTGACCTGTGCTTTGACTACTGACTAAATATCAAGGCCCATCATATAAAGTGTGTGAGGTTATATTAAAAGAGCCACAAAGCCAACCAGTAGAGCATCTGTCTCATGTTCTTTCTCTTAAGATGCAAGATAATTTGTACCAATTCTCAAACCATCCAGCAGCTCTGAAGGACTGAAACAAAGACCAAAAAAAAAAACCCTACAGCATCAGTCCTCATCTTCCCCCTGCTCTCGCTGCTAACATCATGCAAGCAAACTAAGATTTTGCTCCATGTCCGCATATCAAGGTGATCTCTCCCACTCTCACGTCCCCAGGAAACACACACCTGACATTTAGCCCCAGGCTGCCCCAGCTAGCCTCCCTTTCCTTCGCTTGCCTCCAGAGACAAGGGCATCTCAGCTGAGTTTAGCAAGCTAAAACACAGACAGTTAGCAAATTAACTTTCATGTCTTTGTTTCAATAATTCAGCAGTGAGAGCAGTGGCAGGGCGAGGTGAGGTGTGCACGAAGGAAGTCGTGGAGGATGATGCCGGCCCTCTCGCTGCATCTCCTTTCATATATCTGTCTTTTGGTTACACTAAAAATATTTAATGTGTGTAACATATATCCAGTAACTGAATGCAATGTGTGACCAGGCTATATCATTCCCTTAATATTAAATAGTTATAACCAACATATAAGAACAGTATGAACGCGTCTGGTGCGGAAGAAGTGACGTATCATTAAAAGGTGAATGAGAGGCTACATGGCTGCTCGAGACACCTGTGACAGAGTGAAGCTGTTTCGCTAAATCTTATTCCCACTGCATGGGGACTGTTTATATTTTTGGGCTTTGTTATGGCAGTTCCTTTGTCAAAACAAATCAGCGTCAGGGAGCATGTAAACACCAGTGGCTTTAGCCACGGGTTAATCCGCACATTGTTACGCACACACAAAACACGCAAGTGCATCCGCACTCGTCCGACAACACACATGAAAACTCCCTCTGCCAGCTCCGGCTCTGTGATGTCACCTACCCACAGAATCACGAAGGAAACTTCCTCAGAGTTTAACAGTAAAATTGGAAAAAAAAAATTTGAAACCCACAAAAGCACTTTTCAGGTGAAAGAGGCAGAGGAGAGTGATTTACTGTATAAAGATTTATGATGAAAGATAATGCTGATGTTCCTGACATAGTTTTGTTATTGCCAGAGCTTCCTTCCTCGGCAGGTAATAATGACGATACGATTATGTAACTTAGCATGGTGAAACTTTAAAAAGAATCTTTTGTTTTGTAACAGACTTTATCTTATGTCTTATTTGCCCGATCGCTGCTCAGATGCTTTTCCCCGTGTGCTAATAAAAGACATACACTCTTCTCCTCTGTGTGCTCTGTTACCAAACTGATTAACAACTTCAGGCACGTAGCTTCAATATTTATACTGTCTTCTTTATTTCAAGTGAGGAAACTAGCAAATTTGTGCGGATGCACCAAAAGCAGCTGACGAAAGGCAGCATTAATTGACTGTTGACATATCTGAATGAAAGCACAGTCAGCCAAAGGGTGCTGAGGGTAAATCAAGGGCTTCTTTACTTTTAGAGCAGTGTTTCTGCCTATGTTAGTGCGCAGCTCTTTATGCTTCCTTCAAAAGGCTAAAATGCAGATGGCAGAGCCATCTGTGTAGAATCAAAACCATGCATTCAGACCTGAAGATCCCCATTAAACTGCATGTAAACACATGGGAGGAGCCGGAGGAGGAGCAGAGGATGTAAAGTAACCCGTGTTCAAAACAAACTGATTAACTTTACACTTGAAGTTCTTTCCCCAAATAAATCCAACATCACTCAAAACCGCACAAAAAATGTCTGTAAACAAACAAAGAGGATTAGAAGACAAATGCAAGCAGCAAACTATTTTGGAAACTAAGCACAAGTTTAAAAAAAAAAAGGTGTGGTGTCACTCTATTCAACATTTTTGTGAATGGCACCTTTAATTACGATGCCGGCTTCATCAGCGCACAATTCAAAGAGGTTCCAGTTACATAGGAGACATTAATATTGAAGCTTCTGTGCTGCTCCCTTTCAAATTAAATTAAATAAAATGTTGAAAAGTGCAGAGTAATTAATTTCCCCGCTTGTGAGGGCACTGGTTCCTCCTCTACCTTTATTAGTATTATTAGCTTGTTTTCTCTTTACAAGACGTCTCCTCACAACATTTTTCAAGGATCTGCGAAGAATCCCCCCCCCCCCCCCCCCCCCCCCATTTTTTCCCCCCCC
>VOQJ01014148.1:88149-98798 GCA_015052665.1 Apistogramma diplotaenia | reverse complement strand
GGAGGGGCAGTCATCTGCTGCGACCGGTTGAGGCTGAGGGGAGAGAGAGACAGGACAAAAGACATGCTGTGGAAGAGAGAGAGGGATTATTAATAAGTAATGAGAAAATGCACAATAGGGTATAAGCAGAGTGAAAAGAGGTGAATGAAAAGAAACACTCAGTGCATCATGGGAACCCCCCAGCAGCCTTGGCCTATAGCAGCATAACTAAGGGATGGTTCAGGGTCACCTGATCCAGCCCTAACTATAAGCTTTATCAAATAGGAAAGTTTTAAGCCTTATCTTACAAATAGAGAATCAGTAGAAATCAGTAGAGTAGAAAATCAATCAAACTAGTCTGATTTATGACTTTCTGATGGCTGTTATTCAACATTTTCTGTAAAAAAAACAAACATTAAAATGTTCTAGTTGAAGGCTTTTGAAGGTCAAGTAGATAGAATGCAATGTTACCAGATAATTCATTTTTTCATCATTTTATGGTTATTCACTCTTGAGCTCTGCAAATGAAATTAAGAACATTTTCTACTTAATGGCTTTTTCAAAAGCTTTCAGTAATTAAATCCCTCCATAATGAGGCCCATAAGAAGAGGCTGAGCTTTACTGAGTTTGCCCTAAAGTAAACTCTGTGAGATGTACAGTGCTGTGCAAAAGTCTTGAGCCAACCTCGTTTCTTTATATTTTGCTGTAAAACTGGGAAATCAGTGCAGTGACTTATTCAAACATGTGTAAGCCTACACTATATTGCCAAAATGTAGTGAAATCAGTCTGCCTTCACACATCTATGAACTTGAGTGACATCCCATTCTTCATGTTTAATTCATAAATTCATAGGGTTTAATATTATGTTGGCCCACCCAGTGCAGCTATAACAGCTTCATCTCTTCTGGGAAGGCTTTCTACAAGGTTGAGGTCAGGACTCGGTGCAGGCCAGACAAGTTCTTCCACAACAGACTCCCTCATCCATGTCTTTATGGACCTGCTTTGTGCACTGGTGTGCAGTCATGCTGGAACACAAAGGGGCCATCCCCAAACTGTTCCCACAAAGTTGGGAGCATGAAATTGTCCTAAAGGTCTTGGTATGCTGAAGCATTAAGAGTTCTTTTCACTGGAACTAAGGGGCCGAGCCCTGAAAAACAACCCTGCACCACAGAGTGAGTCTCGCGGCAGCTGCATCTGACACTTTGCACTGCACTTGGTGATGTGAGGCTTGGATGCAGCTGCTCAGCCATGGAAACCCATGTAGAGATTGACTCTGTAGATTCTGTGGTTTTTATGTGGCCTACCACTTTGTCACTGTTGTTCCCAATTGTTTGTGGAATATTTAGTAATGAGGAAATTTCATGGCCATGGAAGTGACCGAAACACCTGAATTTAATGATTTGGATGGGTGAGTGAATACTTCTTGTCAATATGGTGTGCATTGAAATACAGAATATAAGTTGAAAAAAGAGTTTGTAAAACTCTAACAAGCTTGAAAGTGAATATTTGTTATGATCAGCTTTATCCTTCGGCACAGTCTGAACTCTTATGCAGCTTTCTTCTCATTTCTTCAGGAAGTCTTCCTCAGGCTTCGTGAAGGACATTGAAAGCTCTCCTTTGGATGTTTCTGCCTTTTGTTACATTCTCTGTCAAAATGATCTCACACTGCTTCAATAATGCTGAAGTCCAGCCAATCCATGATGTGATTTTACTGCATAGGCAATGTGTTTGGGGTCACTGTCATGCTGAAAAATTAAGCTGTTAAAAATCCAACACTTTCCAGATGGCATTGCATGGTGGATCAAAGTCTGTCACTCTTCTGTGTTCATAATTCCATAAACTCTGACAAGATCTCCAACACCACTGGCTGAAATGCAGCCCCAAACCATGGCAGAGCCTCCTCTGTGTTTTACAGATGGCTGCAGACACTCACTGCACTTCTCTCCTGACGTCCTCCGAGGACTGATGACTGCTTTTCAGTCCAGTTCGTGTGTAATGTGGAATACCTCAGCCATTCCTCCCTGTTTCCCCTCCTTAAGAATGGCTTCTTGACAGCCACACCGCCACTGAGACCATTTCTGATGAGGCTTCAGTGAAGAGTAGAAGGATAAACTGAAGGTCCAGATGCATCTCTCGGGTCCCGTGTCTGGTCGTTTTCCTTTTTCTAAAGGGCATGACTTTCAGAGACTGCTGTGTTTCGGGCCTGCCACTTCTGCAGTTTCCTCAAAGTTTTAAATGCCAACATATGTCAAGTTTTCTGCTAAAAGCTCATTAGGAATCACCTTGTTGGTGCAAAAATACAATTTTATCTCAGTCAAATTGTTTTATCTTTTGTATTGTTCATAGAACCCACTAAAGAAATGGGAATAAATTCTCTGTTTTTGTGACCCGCTGCTAGCAGCAAAGTGCCCGAGGCTTTTACACAATGCTGTGGTTGACCATTACACTGGAGCTCTCAGTAGGATCTCAGTCTTCATCGTGAAGAGAAAAAAAAAAGCTGATGAATGAATTTTCAGGTTATGTTAACATCAGCTTTAGTTCTTTCAAAAATTCATAGTGAAATCTATTTCCCCTGCAACGCGCATAAATCTTTTATTAATATTTGTCCTTACACTTGCATTTTTAAGCACGTCTTGTCCCTCTGAGTTTATATTGTGTCTGTATCATATCAAAAGCCACTGAACACAGGGAGTCCTTTTTATGCTTTGTATTTTATTCTTCTGATATGAACTAAATCAGAACATTTTAAAGCTTGTTGGTCGGTTCGTATCTTATGGATTCATGATTCTTGTAACTTTCTTCTACAGCACTTAAATTCTGTTAGCATTTGTGTCCACTTGGGAAATCAACATCTCTGATGTTATAAATCCTAATCCAAGAAGGCCATATGTGGACACTCGTACATGACACTTCCTTGAGTGGTTTTCATCAGCAGGGCTGTGAAATTCCTTTTTATACAGCACGTGAAGATGAATAGCCGAGCACACGTGCTTTGCACCTCCTATTTTGGAGGGGTTTTTTTTTTTCTTTTCTGTGAACTGGCTCCAAAATAGAAAGGGCCTCCTGGGTCTGAGTGGATGAACTGTGTCTGCTCTGCCCATTATTTTGTTCTTGATGAGAAAACAGTGCAGTTGTGGAGTGTTTCTAAAGGAGTCCATCGAATAACAGATGTCAGCAACAGAAGACACTTTGTGTTTGATAACAGTGCAGAATCTCAACGAGGAAATTCAAGCACTCTTTGCAGGTAACGCTTGCTCAAAAATCACACTTTTGATTGTTTCCGTTCTCAGCTTGAGGATGCAGGTTCCCTTGGTGAACCGCCAGCAACATCAGAACTCACAGAGAGCCTGCTGAATGAATCAGGCAAGTCATTATTGATGTAAGAAGCAGGGCTGGGAAATAATTACAACCACAGTAGCACACAATGGAAGAACACTAGTGGGGCTTGTGTGTGTGTGTGTGTGTGTGTGTGTGTGGTATTTGTATGTCAGGAACTGTCTGTGAGTGGCTGAAGATAGTGATCCGTTCAAAATTTAAAGGTTGCTAAAGGGCGAAAACGTGCAACAGCCTTTGTGCCGCTGACTCGTTTACCTCATCTTCACGATGCTGTGGTGGCCGCAGGAGAGATTAACTTTACCAAGATGTCACCAAACTCTTGTTCTCCTGTTTTATTTAATGTCACAGTACACACGTGTATTCATAAAACAATTCACAGCAGGACAGGGCAGCAGACACGAGACGCGAGGATCAAACACTGAATGTCAAAATGTCCTGGAGTTGAGTTTCTCCAGCAGATTCCAGCGCGCGGATTAATTAGCAGCAATAACACAAGAAAATATTACACACATTAATCCTAATGAAACTGCAGCAAGTCCTCATTGTGGCCTATGTGGGTAATTAAGAGTGTACAAAGTACAAAAATCATTTAATCGATCAACTATTCAAACATCACACAGCATTGGAGAGGAAAAAAAATAAACAGGCCACAGACAGATTGGACAGTTTGATCATTTTTAACAATGGGGAGAACGCACAAAGTCTCTTGTAGCATTTTTGCAAGTAGTTTTTCACAGAAGTGCATAATAAAGTTTAAAACATACAAATGGCGCTGCATTAAAGGAGAAACCCGAGCCCCTGACTCCTGGTGCCTCTTTGAAGCTGTGGGTGGTCCACTGTTCCCACTAGCAGCAATACAGATTATTCACCTTTATCCTGATGTTAAACAAAGTTGTGCCAGGTTGAAAATCCTCCAGGCAAAAGGCATGAGGGGGCTCACGCCATGGTTTAATGAGCATGAAGATGACGTGAATCATGCACTATAGACTTTGCAGTCACCAGATTTCAACTAAAGTCCTCAGAGAAGCAAGTGTAGTCTATGTAGTCATCTTGAACCACCTCTGGGCACTTTTTGGGGAGGAGTTATTTTAAAGCCTAAACTAAATTAGTTCTCACTTTAATGGGCATCAGGACATAATAAGTGCATGTGTAGAATTACAATTAAAAGCATCCATCCATTCTCTTCACCTTGTTCAGGATGCAGGGGAGCTGGAGCCTATCCCAGCTGTCATAGAACGAGAGACAGGGTACACCATGTACAGGTCACCAGCCTGTGGCAGGGCCAACACACAGACAGACAACCATTGACACTCACACCTATGAGAAATTTAGCATCGCCCCAATAAGTGCATGTATTTGGACTGTGGGAGGAAACCCACACAAACACAGTAAACTCCACACAGCAAGGCCCGGGCCAAGGTGAATTCAAACCCTGACTGTCTAGCTGTGAGGGAACAATGCTAACCACCACACCACCATGCTGGCCATTAAAAACAGATTATAAAAAATGCCCCAAACTTTGCTCCAAAGTAAGGTTTTAAAGAGCTTATTTTCCTGTTTTCTAACACAATCTTTGCTGACACTTTATTTCTTCCTTTAATGCGTCACCCAACTGCGGCACCAAAGAAACATGGCATAGGAAGTTGAATTACAAAGCAAACATTCAATATTAGAATATTCTTAGTGGCTTTCTTGCTGAGATTTAGATGATAACACTGACATCGCTTTCATGTGTGCGTTCTATTTATGAGCAGCTGGTAAGCCTGGCTTAGCACAAAGACTGGGATGGAAACAGTTAGCTTGGTTCAGCCCAAAAGTGATAAAATTCACCTTCCAGCACCTCTGAAGCTCATCAGCACATGCAACTGGAAAGCAAACCTGGCAGGTTATTGTCTTATTCTGAACAAATCACATATTAATGTCTTTATGTAGCATAACCATGCTGGGTGGTGCTTCCTCCACTCTCCTCCCTCTCAGAGACACAGTGAAAACATTTTGGACTGCATGAGAAATTCGCAGCAAAAGCTCCTTCAGGCCAGTTCTGTACTCCTTTCGGATCAAGCAGTAGAGCACTGGGTTAAGACAGCTGTTAGCGTGAGCCAGACACACAGTCAGGGGGAACGCATAGGCCTGGGTGTTGTAGAAAGCTTTGCTGAAGGGCACCAAGTCAAATTTGATCAGCACCCCCCACAAGGTGAGTGCCTGGTTGGGCAGCCAGCAGATGAAAAAGGACAGAACTACAATTGTGACGGAGCGGGTCACTTTGGAGCGGCGACGGTGGCGTCCTCTCTCAGACTCTGACTTCTCTGTGACACTCCCGGTCACCATGCTGCCCACAATGCGCCGGCTCAGGATAAACCTCAGCAGGAGGAGATAGCACACAGAGATGATAATCAGGGGAACCACAAATCCAAGAAGGACCTTCTGTGTTTGATAGAGTCCCAGCAGGACCTGGGAGTCCCACTGACCTGAGTCGGAGTCAGAGAAGCGAACCAAGCACAGCTCATCATCTGTAGAAACCTGGAAACATAAAAACGACGGAAATCAGAGGATCCTTATGCAAAACAGAAAGCATGCACTGTAAGCAGATCAGTTAGGATTGGTTGTTAAGTCCTAATTCAACACACCTGGACAGTGGTGGAGTAGAAAGCATGGGGCAGTGTGGCCACCAGAGACACCACCCAAATGGCTGAGCTGGCCCACTTGGCCCGAGTAGTTGCAGTCCTAGGGCTCTCCATCATCAGAGCAGTAACCAAAGAGCGGTATCGGGTCACACTCATGGCAGTGAGGAAGAAGACACTTGCATACATGTTCATGGTGGTGACTGAGCTCACGATCTTACACATGACCCGGCCGAAGGGCCAGCGGAAGTCCAGCAGTGTGTCCACAGCCCAGAAGGGCAAGGTGAGGACAAACTGGAGGTCTGTGAGAGCCAAGCTCATCACAAAGCAGTCAATGGAGGAGTGGTGGTAGCCTCGGCGACGGGAGTGAAGCAGGAAGAGTGCCAGGAGATTACCCACAAGCCCCAGGACACATACAACCAGATAGACTGTGGCAATGACAACTCGTACCTGTCAAACACACACACACATGTATAAACACTAGCTTATTTTTGTTTTGTGTTTGAATGGTACTTTTCAGGACACATAAGTGCAAACAAAAAAAAAAAAACTTTCACAAATGCACTGCAGTCCTGAGGCCTATAGCAGCTTATTTGGATCCAAAGCTTCAGCCCATTTGGAGCAGAACGAAGACCCAGGGATTCACACACAGACTGTGTTTCATTACCAAGGACCACATCAGCATTTCTAGTAAACTGCTTGTAGTGCAGGAGGACATATGCAGAAAGAGAACCAGAAAGGGGAGTGTATGAGGAGTTGTCCCTCTTCTGAAATTCAGATAAATTATCCCAGAAAAAGAGATAGCTATAGCTTCTGGGTCTGAACAGCATGGAAGTGCTTTAAACTTGCGTTCTTTCTAATGGCATTCAGGGGGTTAGAGTTGCCAAACCAAATCTGGCTGTATAGATGTACTGTACAGTACTATATTATAGAATATAGTCTCCCTTGATCACTGATTGTGCTCTCTGTAAATACTTTTCTGATGAGTTTGTTGTCTCAAATGCTAGTTTTAAGTCTCACTGGTGTCCAAAAGGACAGCAAAGCAGAGAGTGCTTTGGGGCTGACCTGCCGTGCGACCAAAACCTTGATTTCACACTCCTGACATCTGGTTTCGAAAAGGTCATATGACAGTGGTGAAAATATTCAGCTTCAGCTTCAAGACTAGGCTCAATGCCTGACGCCATGGTGGCACTGCCATCTTTTAGCTACAGTTTATGTGTGTAATAAAGCATTTTGAACTGAAACACATTCTGAAGACATGTTTGACTTGTTTCTATTCACATAAGTGGAAAATATAATATCTTTAAAGTCAGAACTAATAGCCTAACCACCTCCGAGATTTATGCACAATTACCGTCTTTCCTGAGACATTTATTCGTTTGAATAAACTGGACATTGAAGGGGGGAAAAGTAGTTAAACCTACTGCCAGGTTGGCGCTGTCTCCGTGCAGATCCAGCGAGGACTCCTGAGAGAGTATGTGAAGCCAGCAGTTTAACGAGAGGTTAAAAGAGGAGGCTGCTCCTGTAGGGCTGACCAGTTCGGAGATTCTGCGCTCATCCTCTTCCCCTCCGCACACATTCAGCGATGTCACAAGTCCAGAGGAGCTGTTGTTGTTGACCTGCATGATTCTCCAGGGGGGGCGTAAGGAAAGGCGAGTTACTCCGCAGAACTAGCCGCTTCTTCCTCCAGGATAATTTTCAGACTGCAGGTGCACAGGTGTGTGTTCAAAAATCCCCATTTCCTTCTCCTCATGCATTTAGTATGAAAAAAAGATCAGAGCTCCAGTAAGCGTTTCCCCTCCTCTCTTATTGTTTATATTATTTAAATTAAAATATAAATATAAATATAAATTTAAATATATTTAAATATTCAATAAATAAAGAAAATAACTGATTCATCCGGATCTGCCTACTTTGGCGCGTTCAGCCTGAAGTCTGACATGATGCAGCTGCGTCTCCTGTCAGCATCCTCTCACCGAAGGCTTTTATACTCGCCCGGGTTCTCATTTCACCGCTTGATGGCGCTCTGTTGGCACACACAGGGACTTCACAATTCATCCCCAGCGTTAATATATTATTATCGTCATTGCAGCAGATGTCCCACTAACCAAGTTCCAGATTTTAAACTGAGATGACATTATTCTTGGCTGAGCTTCATTCATTTTTTTCCCTCCTGTTTGATGGAATCCAGATCACCTTTAATTTTTGAAAGAGCAATTGATTATATTTTTATAGAGATTTCCGTGCCTCCAAGGGTTTGTCAGTGCTCATCAGAAAACCAGAAAGCTTTCAGTCTTTTTGATGTTGTCAGAGGAAGAGATAGTGCTGTGTGCGTGTTTGTGTGTGCGCACGCTTGTGATCTGCATCTCTTATAGGTCACACAGAGCGTCGCTGTGATCTAAACTGAGCGTGCTACAGAGAAAAGAGTGCAGAAACAGAAATTTTCTTAAGCACCTTAGAGTGTCAACTTTGAAAAGAGATCTTTGTTTAACATCTTAACCCCAACTAGTTTGCTTCAAGTGGCATTAAATAATTGATCCACTCCTCTAAAACTCAGCAAGAGGGCCAGATATTAGGGCAGTTGGGACATTTAGAAGAAAATGTGTCCCTTTTTTTAATCAATAATCTTCTCTTTTTCTACGCAGCACTGACATGGACAGAAATGGAGATGTGGTTGAAGTCTGACCCTGAATCTCCCCGTGAAGCTGCTTATCATCATTCTGCTGAGGCTTTCCAGGATGCTTAAAGATTCAGCTTTCACTAGTTTTAAAATAAATGCTGATGCCTGTGGCCTTTTCCAACTTCATTTCGTCTATGGGCTAAATAAACGAGACTAAAACTGAAGTACATTTGTATGTGTGTGAATGTGAATATTTCTCTTTGATTGAGGTAAAAACACTTTGCACAGACCATGTTTGAATACAAATATATGTTTAGTTCTTCCACATCAGACACATTTAATGGTGAGCTCCTTTTGAGTATAATATACTGTTATTAAAATAGAAATTCTTGGCCTGAGCAAGGGCGTTTAGTGCGCTGCTTCAATGTCATCCTTTGGTGGAGAAGATGATGTTAATTCATGCTCTAAATGACTCCCTCAAACCTGCTGCACTGCAAAGAATATGCAGTGCAGCGAAAGACCGAGTTCAGTGCTGAACAAACGCTAATAAATCTTCAGAATAAACGAACGAGTTCAAAGGTGTGAAAAATCAAATATACATTAAACATCCTGAGAATTTAGCCAATCAAACTTTGAAGCGTAAATCCGTGCAAGGCTGTGCGAGGACAATGGAGCTAGAGAAAAAAAACACTGGGCTAAAAATCTTTTAAGAGTGAAGCAGTTAAGCAGCCTCATCTATTTTCATATTTGTCATCACTAAGTCAGAATTATGTGCCCAATTTGCAGGATAATTATTCTGCAGCTACTCACATGTTCACCGAGCCCCGCGCGGACAGCCTAACCTTCTGAAATTATCGGAGCAATCTTCTCCTCCTGCGACCTCTTTTCCCCCTCAGGTAGCGGCACCTCTGCTCAGCTCTGAGACTCTGATTGAATTTCCACTTACATTTTTAACTCTTTATCATTATGACACACTGCCTAAACTGTTTCATCAATAATTCATTTCTGCCTCCTAGCCAGTGTGCATCGGGAACTTGTGGTTTTGAGCTTGGCTTTGCAGAAATATTTTTTCTTTTTATTTATTTAAGTTATTCGACATTCTCTGCACTGCGAGAGCTCTAAGAGAGAAATACTAGAAGCATGACTGCCAGGATATTAAAAAAAATAGTGAGGTTATAAGCCCACATTTCCAAAACACAGCTCCACCGGCAAAGAACAAACAACATAAACCAAACAAACTCTGTAAAAAAAAAAAAAAGGATTCAAGTGACAGGTTTGAATACACAACCATACTTTGGGTAAATACCAGCGGTGTTGTGTAGTGTATAAGCATATGAGACAGAAAAGTGCAGCTGAGGCTGATAGGCATCAGGTTTGCAGATTATTTTTTTTGTTTATTTGTTTTTAATGGAAGTTTATGGGTATAATAAGTGGTAAAATTCAGTGCCTGGAAAAAACAAACAAACAAAACACAGAGGTACCTCACTGTAAACCAACATGGTGTTTGCTAGGCGTACACTGTCATCTTAAAAAACTATATATACATAAATCTGTGCGTAAAAAGGTGAAGACAGACGGTAGGATACTCTACAAGATAACCTCTAATAACACTGCTAATAAGAAAAGGAATCAGTGTTTGTATTTTCCACTAAAAGAGTAAATTGTGTTCTTTTCTTTGAAAAGAATCCAAAGATACTCATTACTTAAAAATACTCACAGTATATAATTAATTTCTTTTCCTTTAGAATTGCTCCTGACTTCTACTCTCTGGCTACTCTTGAATTTACACATTATTTTGTCTGAGGTTTGCAGCTGTAGAGCGTTTAAGCTGCATTACAGCACTGCACTAACAAACCAGTTATGGTCACTGTGACAGCTTTTCACTTTTCTTTCATCTCACCAGAATTTAATTACACGTCAACAGTAAGAATAAACAATATTGTTTTTTTGCTGTTATTTATTTTTGACGGCAAGCTGTCAAAAATAAATAACAGCAAAAAAACAATATTGTTTATTCTTACTGTTGACGTGTAATTAAATTCTGGTGAGATGAAAGAAAAGTGAAAAGCTGTCACAGTGACCATAACTGGTTT
>VOQJ01014148.1:73530-85843 GCA_015052665.1 Apistogramma diplotaenia | reverse complement strand
CTAGGCACTTTGATTGGAAATGAATGTGGGTTTTGTAGTTTTGCCATGTTCTCATGTAGGTATCCAATCTTTTTTTTTTTTTCCACCTGGCTTAGCCTGGCTGCACCTCCTCAGCCTGACCATTGTTAAACATAAAATCATAATGTGCTGACTATATGAGGTTAAGCCTAGTTTATTCAGTTATCCTAGATTTCTAAAATCTGAAAGAAGAGTGGAGAGAGCAGGCCATATCAATACAGGTCAACAATGTAAATAAAAACAAACAAACGTGTGAGTATGATTGAAACAGGCAGTTAAATTAAAACACTGAGACATTTGTGGTGCTGTTTTTACAGCTGAAGGTGCTGCGGAGCTTAAATAGCAGTTTGCTCAAATTTAACACCGACCCTTCAATCATACCAAGGCTCTGAAGCAGTGTCCTGCCTGTGCCCTGGTCAGGACCCAGATTTCTCCAAACCATATGCTGAAGCGTAGCGCACGAGGCTGTTTGTTGTGATCATGTTTACACCACTCTCCATCATTATAAAAACATACTAAGTAGTCCAGGCAGCTGATGACAATAATCACTAGGTGAAGCCTTTTTTGTTGCCTCATTTAAGGACTCACTTGTTGGTCTCCTGCAGCTGCTGGATTTTTCTCTGCAGCTTGAAGTTGTGAGCACCACATGCAGACAACCTACACAAGGAGAGAGAGAACGAGCAGGAGAATAAGGACAGAAACGTATTAAAAAAAAAAAATCCTGTTATGATGTTACCTTGCCTGCCCTCCATTTCTCTCTCTCTGCCAATATGAGTCTGACTGTTATCTCAAACCCCATTCTGCCATCCAGGGACTCCACCCCTTTCTTCTTCTGCTGTCTCTCTTGTTTGGTTCAGTCACTGTGAGTCCATTATGCATTCGACTGATAATGACACCCTGTTGATACGCGCCGCTTGAATCTGGTTTAATTATCAACAAATGCTGACTCTGGGAGAGACAATCTCACCCTGTCATGAAACTTTTGTTATCAGGAGGCAGCAGAGCTCAAGCTCGATTGAGATGCTGATAGCGTGTAATTAGATATATAAGCCTCCTGTATTACATCAGTAAGACATTGTAATTAGTACACATAAACACACAAACAGTTCTCACATTTAAAACACTATCAAAGTGAAAGTACACTTTATGTTTGGCCATTTGAAAAATCCAAACTCTGTATTCAATTTATCCCACTTGTTACACTTGTGGTCCAAAACACCCTGATGCATTATCAATCAACTCCTTTATTCAAAGATGAAACTGTAATGGCAGGTTTTAAAAGAATCCAGCAGTGCGAGGGAGACAATCTCAAGAAGCACATAGGATGGAAACAAGTTCTAAAAATACCCCTGGGAAGCTGATGAATGATAAACCTTGAGGCATTTGACAAACAAAGGAATTTGGGAGCATTGCTGCATTGTGGTTTTTGATGCGAGTCAAATTACATGCTCGACCACGCAGCACTGTTTGTGGAGGTGTGATGTGGCTGAAACGCCAGCATGTGGGAGGCAGGTGGGATTAATACATTTGGTGACAAAGGCTAGCTGCCTGTGTGGCAGGGCTGATTTCGAGCCGCTCGGAGGCAGAGATGGAGGAGGAACGCTGCAATAATTCTGGTAATACTTCCTTGCAATTGTGGGTTGTGGCAACATCTTTAGGATGAATCCATTCTCTCTCCTGACTCTGCCAGTTTGCAGGTGTGTGTGTGATGAGAATGCAATCCTGATCAAGCATCAGTACAGTATGTGATGAATGAGCTTGATTTTAGTAAATACAACCTCAGACGAAGTACAAAACATGGCACAGTACACCACATCAATCAAATCAAAAACAAGTGCAAAAGGGCATCCACTCTTACTGCTTCCATAGGCCTTAAGAAGCATTCATGTGCTGATAATCAAATGTATTTGATTATTTGATGATCAGTAAGTGTGAGCAGAGGTTTTTGCAGTTTGTTGGTTTGGAGCATTCAGGTGTGTGTTAACAAAGGGCCAAATGAACAATGGAAGAGTAGCATCTGAATGAACCACAAGAACATGGTCCTTCGGATGGATGAGACCGAGGTGGAGATGCTTGGACATAATGCAAAGCACCACATTTGGCAAAAAACAAACACAGCATATCAACACAAGCACCTCATTCCAACTGTCAAGCGCTGTAGTGGAAGAGTGATGATTTCAGCTTGTTTAGCAGCCACCTGACCTGGCACCTTGCAGTGACTGAATTGACAGTGAACTCCTCTCCATCCCAAAGTATTCTAGAGTCAAATGTGAGGCCATCTGTCTGACAGATAAAGCCTGGCCAAAGCTGGGCCATGGAACAGGACAATGACCCCAAGCACAGGAGCAAGACTACAATAGAAAGAAAGGAATTAAGGTGGTGCAATGGCCAAGTCCAGACCTCAACCTGATTGAAATGCTCAACGAGCTGATGTGTCTGAATTTTGGTTTATTGCATGTGTTGTTGTTCATCTCAGGTTGAATTTATCTAAATTTAAGACCTTGTAAGGACTGGACCTTTTTTAAAATTATGTCCTGATATAAAACCTTTGGACTGACAGAGGGTTCACTTTCTTTTAGTAGTATAAATACACATTATTCTGAGCCTGATTAAAACATTTTCTTTTTATATGTTTTCACGGTGAGCTTGTTGGTGCAATGCTCATGTGCAGGTCTGTTTTTTGTCATATACAGTAAACATTCCTCAAATAAATTTAAAAAAAGGCTTTAGTAATCAGCAGGGTCGTTTATAATAATCATTTTTATAGTTCTCTTTTGCAGCAATCTGTTGAAAATGTCAGTTGTTTCTATGTCCAGATAATGAACTTTATTAGTGAATAAATAAAGTAATAACAAGGCTTGTAGCATTCATGCTCGCTTGCGTCACTGGAACTGAATTCTAATGGGTTATATTTTTATTTTATTAATTTTTAGACTATTTAATTTTTCTCTTGACTACGTTTCTGTAATTAATTGGTCTTGCCGGGGGCCGTGACAGGTTTTGCTGCACAGCGCTTCATATTTTTCAATCAAAACAAGCCACTAGTGTTGTTTTAGTTTGTTGTTGTTATATACAAATGTTCTTCGAGCTTCCTGTGAGGATTTTTTTCCTTTCAGGGAAGCTGAATGTGTGGCGCATAACAAAAATCGTGAACTGTGCTATACTTAACAACAAAACAGACCCACTGAAAAATGCTAAAGACCCAAAACAGATGATTGCTGATAAAAAAAATAAAATAAATAGCTTTCCTGTGTGAGTGCAGAGATAACGTCATACCTGTCCTCCAGACTATCAACATATTCCCTCCTCTTCTTCCTACTTTCTTGAGCCGAGCGCTTGTTGCGGATTTTCCGCCGGATCTTTTTCAAAACTCTGTCTTCAAACTTGTCAGGGAGATGAAACACATGGGAGGACAGGACAAGAGAGAATAAAGAAAAAGGTATGTGAGATGAAACTAGGCTGGGGGGTGGGGTGGAGGAGGTCCATATCTGGCTGAGTTTGTGTAACTGGGGATACAGATTTAGATCATGAGTGTGTGAGTGGATGTGTTTGGAGCATTTTTGTGTAGCGACATCTGCCCTACATACATGCGTATCTTGCTCATGTACCTTGGACAGAGGCAGTCTGCTGGGCAAGTTTACTCCTTCTTTAGCCAGAAGCCTCTTCTCATCCTCATTAAGTACAAGCTCCTGCAAGGAATGCTGGGGGATTCGCTGTGCCTGTGAACCAGATGGACAGAATATATTTCACTTAAAGTGACTCTCTCTGCAGCTTACCAGAAGAAGGCACAAACAGATAATAAAGTTATTTTTCCTCTCAGAATAGGACAGGCCGCCACAAAACCATTAATTTTTTCCACACAAGTATTAAACCCTTCTTACTTTGTGTCCCAGGTTGGATAACAGCAGGTCCTTCACGCTGGGAGAATGGCTCGATGGTAGCAGAGGATTTTGGTTTGTGGCGAGGTAGTATGAAATTCCAAAATCCTCATCTAAGCCGCCAGACTCACAGCCTGCACATTAAACCAGAAAAAACATTACACCACATGTCATGGTTTACAAAATTGCCTCTATTTGCAATTCAAACAAAACGCGGCGCAAAACGTCAGTGATTGCTGCATCTTTCTGTGCTTTCAAAACACTTTACAGACACACAGTACTGTGCAAAGGGTTTAGGCATTTTAGATGTTTGGATTCCTACCCATCATGTAGCACCACCAAGGAGTCTGATTATGCCCACATTGATTATGCAGCATGACAGAGTCATAAATAACCATCCCCACAAGAAAGAAGGAGTCCTGCATCAGCTGGTCCCCACCGAGCTCTCGTCTCATGGAGTCAGTGTGGGATTACAGGGACAGACTAAAGAAACTGAGACAGCCAAAATCTACAGGAGACACCTGAAGCAGCCAACCTGCCAAGTACCTTAAAAAACTGGCCACACAAAATATTGACTTGATTTGGAGTAAGTGGCATTCTTTACACACGTATCTCTACTTTTGCTTCTCTGAGCTGAAACTTGATGTGAATGAGTGTTTGTAAAAAGTGATGAAGGAGGAAGAGGAGATCAATAATTTCAGGTGACTGTGATAGAACAGATAGTAAAGCTTTATTTAATAAGCATTTATGTATTTTATTTAATGGGGTTTTCTGTTGAGATTCTTACTGATAGTAACTGTTTTGAATTGACTGTTTTCCTTTTCGTCTGTGTTTGAACCAGGCCTTGTATTGTTATCAGCTGTATTTTAATTTTTCTATTATATTTTATTGTGATTCTTCCTAGTTTTTATCATTTTGATTGCACAGCGACATGTGGCTGTCTGCGAAAAGATATTCATAAATAAACTTTACTCACTTTCTCTTGCGCACATGAAAGACGCTACGCTCACATTTTCTCATACTTTATTTACTGAATTCTTAATGTCAAACTATTCTTAATGTTCAGGCCCTGAAGTTGTGTTTTGATGTGCTGTTCGATGGAGGCTCATTAGTGCTGGTATTAGCGCTGGTTTTGTTTGCGATCTGAAAGTACCCTTAAAACTGTTTTGATACGACTGCGTGGCAGACTCAGAGGTTTCAAGAAGGTTCCAAGAAATGTGCCAAAGCATGTGTGGAAAGCTGTAAATACTTTTCCACAATGTGGATTGATAACGGCAAAACCGCACAGCCATCTCAAGTCATTAGGAACCCTCGGGCCTTATCTGCTGAACTTTCCTGGCAGGAGCATTTAAACCAGTAAGGCTTCCTTCATTAATATAAATTCATACATTTCAAACTACACTGGTGTCTTAAAGGCTGCAGTCAAGCCAGTCAAACTATCTGCCACTGCTTCTCAAGTGCACAGTGGATTTAACTTTTGTGGTAATAGCTGTTACAGAGAGCTGCTGAAAGTGACTGCAAAATAGTCTTACAAGTTTAGGGTCTGATGTTACATCAATTATTCGCTGCAATGAACAGAATAAACACTGATCTTCAACCCAATAGACACTGTATGCAGTATATTAGTCAGCTGCTTTGATGCTGTCACAAATCCCAAAAAGAAATTCTTCTGGATATCAAAGTAAATGATGGATTCATTCACTCATACACTGATGCAGTTCAATACGATCAAATAAGACAGCCTTTCCCCTGCAATTCTGAGGCTCATGTGCAATTAAGCAGGTACATAAAGGGTTCAAGAGACTAACACTAATGAAATTATTACTTGAAGACACCTCAAACTTTCCCTATAATTATAATATTCTGACCTTGCAGATGCATTTGCGTGTGTTTGCCAGACTTGTTCTTGTAATTGCAAGATAATGCACATGATTTTTCCTGCTCCTTGAAAGAAATGTCTGTGAAATGTCATTTTAAAATATGTCTGGCACTAGGGAGGGGAAAAGCTGCACAGCGAAATGAACCAATGTTCAAAATTTAAAATAGCTGCCCTCAGAAAACAATTTAGTCGAGCACTGAATGGCAACAACCACAACCCCTTTACCTTTAAAAATGTTCATAAATGGTAAAATCAAACAAGTGGCTCTTTGAAAGGTCCACTGTCAAAGCCTCAGTCAAAAGTCCTCATTATTCCACTACAGAAAATACAAAATGAGAGATCTCACATTGTCCAGAGCTTCTGTTTTTTTTTATCTGGCAGTCCGGTGCCCTGGATATTTGTTCTTTTCATATCTCTGGCTCACATTTGTTTTCAATCTACTGCTTTACAGCTTTAAGTTCAGCATATGTATCCGGCCGGTACAAAACGCGAGCGTGTTAACGCTTTGAAATTAAACGTCGTCTTACCTAGATCAATAGCAACATCAGGCTTTTTCTCATTTGCCGGTGGCTGATTTTCGAGAGGTGAAGACTGCGAGAACGCCTGAATGTCACAGACAGGGAGGCCTGCGCAGGAGTTAGAGCGAGGGCTGTTTGTGTGATCTGTCAGGGGGTCCTCGTTGATGCCACTTTCACTGGTGCAGGAAGACCACAGGGGTGATGCTGGCACAGACGAGGAGTCGCTCCCATGCAGCAGGAAGTCCAAGAAATCCTCAGGACCACTTTGCTTATTACTCAGCATCTGAAGAGAGGATGCATACGTGATTACATTATGGCCTGATTGGCAGAATTAATCTAGATACTAGATAATAGTATTCCTACAAACAAGCAGAGATAGGAGCATAAACACAGCATGCTTTTGATTCCTTCTGTCTTCCCTGTGATTTTCCCTCATTGCCATTTGCAGCACTCACAGCCCTACAATCAGGCACACCCCAGCATACAGTTCAGGACTCAGCATTCAGATTTTGAAAACGAGATGAATTTGTGGTTATGATTATGTTTTCCTCACAGTAATTCGGATTAGGGGCAATCCATGCACAATAAACGTCACACTTACATCATTGGTTGAGATTGTCCACGCTTGGTTGCTGTGGCAACTGGTGGATTCACCTGTATTGTTGAGCAGAAGGTCAATGATGTCCATCCCATCATAGACCTGAAGAAAAGAGTGATGGTTTCAGGTTGGTCTAAAAGAGAAGCTGTTTTTCCACGTTTGTTTTGAAGTATTATCCAATTTCACCTCCAGAAACTTGCTCAATCTCACACTTCACTTGTCTTTGACAAACTCATATTCATGTTTACCTCCCTTAAAGCAAAAGCATTCTTGATGTGCACTCGTGCTGAACCATTCTCTTACACAAAAAGCATTAGCTGCACCCGGTGATCCTACCTTGTCTGTAGTCAGTGTCATAATTCTGACATTAAAGCAGCTGGTGGAATTTCAATGAAAATATACAACAGGCATACAAATACAACACGCTGCCAGATCAGTAAGTTCCTCGGGCCTCTAGCGTGAAGGAGAACTGTCTGAGTCAGTCTTCGGGGACAAAGTTGAAATGCCATATCACATAACAGCATTTCCCAACCCAGCTGCTCACTGTCCAATCCGGTGTAAAGCAGACAGCTGAGAGAGCCAATAAAGACGAGAGGAATTAATTGTAAATAAGTCACTGGTCTCCTATTGTGACCTTTGATGTGATAAATCAGCATTTTTTTTTAAATGCTTACAAATTATTTTTGTAAAGGCTGAATTTATAGCACGTTTTTATTGCTTTGAAACACAGAAGGTGGGCAGACTGACATTTAAATTACACCAGCTTTGACTAAGCCTGACAAAAGTTAAATGCTCTTCTCTCTGCTCATCATTAAGGAAACCACAAGGCAGTGGAAACACACGCAAAAGAGTTTGACCTGAATTTAAGAGTCAGAAAACGTTCATTTGATTATTTGAAAGGCAGAGAAGGTTAGTAAAAAAAAAAAAGTCAGATATGTACTTCTTAGCCACTGAGGGATTAAGAAAAAGGCAGATGTACTATTTACTGACACTGACAGACAGTGCAGTGATCTAATTTGAAGCAGAGCTGGAAGATTTATTGGTGGAAACCCAAGCACAGAAAAAAAGAGCCTTCTATAACACCTTTCTGGAAATGAATCCCCTTCTTAGTCTTCTTATGGATCTAAGGTTTAATGAAGACCAGTGATTTGTTTGCTCAGTTATCTTGCAGAGAGAATTTTGCACATGCATCCAAGCAGCTCTTTTTGAAAAAGAATTATTGACTAAATGCAGATGTTTTTGTCATCAGCAAACAGCTGCTAAGGTTTTCAGTGAAGCTTGTTGACAAAGTATCAAGAAAGAAGGCGTCTGTCTGCAGATGCTACCTTAATGTTTTCGTCATCAAACTGTTTACAAGAACAAAGAGTTCCGCTGGAAGCTGTGTGAAGGGATGAATCAATCGAGGCGATCGACACGAGCAAAAACACGCATTGCTCTAAATGAAGCTGTTATTTTCTTTGTGTCTTCCAAATAGACACTTGTTCCTGAAGTTACAGCGTTTTAGAAAGCTGATCAATGACTTTTTTTTTCTGCTTTTCTATTGCAAAACAACTTTATCGGTTTCTTATCTTTGCTGTCATAATTAAGATTTGTTTCATGTTAATACACCCCATGAAGCAAAAGATACTGTATTACATAATGTGTGCAGGGGAAACATGCATGCTGGCACAGATTATCTAATTGTCATGACAAAGAGGAGGAGATTCTTTCAGGTGCAGAGCTTCTCATTACACTCCTCTTAAACCAGAATAAGCACAATCAATAGTCTGCCTTCTTTTAAGAATGAATTCCATCTGTTCAATCCTCCCATTGCAGCTTCAACTTCAAAGCATTGTTACATCTTTGAGGGAACACTCAGCCTGGTAGCTCAAATAATTCAAAGCCGTTTACTTTTCTCTTCAGATAATTTTATTTGACATTTTTAGATTCATCAAACGGCACGAAGCAGACAGAGATGTGAGATATGTTCTGAATTAGCTTCTTTTTTTTTTTTTTGGGACATTGTTACCTTTACTAAGCTGCTCAAAAGTTTCAAAGCCCTGGAGGGATTTTACGGGAAGAACGAAAATGAAACTGTCATACGGCAGAAAGGACGCAAATCTTTCTTATCTTCTGTTTGTCAGGCATACATAATGTGAATAAATCAAATTCTCTGATGGAGCTCCGAGGTGTCTGATTCCCAGACCTGGAGGAGACGTTTATTTTACAGCTTATGTTGGATTTCCAGATCTCAAATATGTTCCTAATGTTTAAAAAGCCGCCCTGTCTGAGGTCAGAAAGGGGTTCGCGGTTATTTAAATACAATGTTGTGCCACTAATGGAAATTATAGTGTATTAACATATTCAGCTCTGATAGAGTCTTTGCTATTTAAGAAAATAATGCATGGAGTGAAGCCACCATGTAAATCCATTATAACTGCTACTTCAGTCTTTCAAGGACTTGCTTTTTAAGTGTATTTATTGCATTAATATCAGCAGATCTATGAATGCACCTAATTAAATGACAGCAGAGGGCTGCTATCTTTATTGTTGTTCTACCTGGAGATTAGAGTGTCAAAGTACTGTACGTGCAGCGATTATCTAAGCAGGGCATTTAGAGCACATCTCGAGATACCAGGAATAGTTTGCAGCTCAGTACACATCATCGCTGTTATTGCATATGAGATTGCATACTGTAAATCCATAATCCCATCTACATGTGGATGGTTTATTTCAGAAGGTGAGGAAGAGTGACCAGCATGTTTAGGATGAAGGAAAAGAACATTTGCAACAAAATGAGAGCAGAGTAAAGGACTAATTAAAAAATGCAGATACTGCAGTGATCAAAGATATACCTTTTTCAGATCCACGAGTGTAAAGTCACAAGCTGAGAACATGTTTGAAGGTGGTCACTTCAACAGTGAGTGCATTTTCACTAGCTCTCATCTGAGGCTCAGTAATTGCTCTAATGTGAGAAATATCACTCCTATTCCTGCAGCTGGGAAACTACAGGTACAGTGTGTGCAAATGGGTGAAATGCACTTCCCGGTTGTCTAGAGTGGAGCTGACTGCGAGTTATTGGTAAAAATCCTAAGCTAAGCAAGTAGGAAACAAAGATTAAACACAGCCCACAGCTACAGCTTCAAGATAGCACCAGCTCAGCGTCTGCTCTTTTCAATTCCCATCATTTGCACCATGAATACGAGATGATTCAGATGGTTCTCACAGCTACAAGTGTCACGCAATTGGCTTATTCATGATTACACTTGCAAGTATGCAACTGGGAATTGTTTTCAATCATGTAAATTTTTTTTTGTAGGCTCACTGATTTCCCAAAAGAGCTCAATGTAGCAACCCCATGTGTTCATTTTAAATCTAAATTCAGTGTGAGCGGGCACATCATGTGTATTCCATCAGCATATAAGTTTATTATTTCATTTAAAAATCTGATATCATAGCATAGATCGTGTTGTTATTTCTTATCATTTATTTTTCTACTGCTAAGTTCAGAAGTGAATTCTGCACATCTGCAAAATCCTTCTGTGATTCGTGAAGATTTCTCCCTTTTTGGAGGTTGAAAAACATGCTCCACTTTAAGCTGCACTGTGACTTTGAGCATCCCGCACGGTAAGCTAAACAGCTAAATGGCCAATCAAGTTATCTTCCACCACTGTTTTGAAATTTTGAACCACACTCCACTGCTTCACCGAGGTTTGTGAAAATGATCTTTTGTAGTTTTTGTATAATTTAACAGGTAAACAGATGGACCAGCAAACTGAAATGACTAGATGATCCCCGTGTTGTACCACACAACAGACACAGCTTCTCAGATGAGGTAATCTGCACTGCACTGCTTGAGCGACTGCAGACAACAGACTCTTTCTGCTGTAAGCATTACTGTCTTAGTAGGTCAGCCCTGCTGGTAGAAAAGTGACACACTGCACAGTGATACTGCAATAATATCAACTTTATGCAGTTGCATTTACCGTGGAAATGACTGGTTCTTGTTTGTCACCAGAAACTTTAATATCTGGCCTCCCTTGTGTTAAAAATGACACTGTATGATGAGTAATATGAGCTTTTTATAGCCTTTATTGTTGCTCGGTAAATTTTAATTTAGCTTTCTTGTTGTGGTGCCCTGAAGACAAGAACTGCCACTTCTTAGAAAATGCTATGGTGTTTTTCAAGCTCAGAACTAAATGTAAACCTTGATAAACTATACTGTCTTTCGGCATAGCTTTATCTTTTTATCTTCAACTTAAGTTGTACTTAAAACTTTCTTCAAAGATAATAATCGTACTCTCATGAGAGCCCATTATGGGAAACCCATGTATTTTTCAGTTATTCACTTTCAGTGCACTGGTTTAATAATAAAGATCACATTTACCCCAAACGCACACACACACACACACACACACACACACACACACACACACACACACAGAACAAATGCGTTCTTTACCTCGCTCAGTTTTCATTTCAGTGTCCCATTTCACGTTTGTCGGCACCTCCCTAACATGTGTTGTCCCGCTCTGCCATCAGCTGGTGGAGGACTGTTACAGCATCCCGGAGCAGCCTGCTTTGATCAAGATGGGTCGATATTTCAGAGGCGGAGGGATTGATTACACATGAAACGTGGAAGAGAGGTGGAGCATGTGAAAAGGCAGAACGCATTCAATTTTGGTGCCGATCAGGATTCTCTGTAAAATTGGCTTTGACGTGCAATGCACTCTCCAAGAGCCCGCAGGGAGCTGCTAAACCCTCAGCTGCATGCTAAGATACAGATAAATACAACCAAGCAACAAACTGAAAGCATTTTAACAACCGAACATTTCTTTTTAGCCTCTGCAACATGCTGTCTAATGCATATTAGATTTCTAATGGATTGGGATGGTTTTTCTCGCCCAGATCAGGGGTCTAAGGACAGAGTGTGCCGTATGTTGTAAAGACCCCAAAACCTCCTCCATTCTCAGCCATAGCTTTGTATTATTTTTTAAAAGGTCTTGAGACAAACCTTCAATTTTAAGCAACAAAAAAGAAGGTTTAATAATTTGATAATTTGTCACCCAATAATTGGCTCCTTAGGTGGGCAGCAAAAAAATGAAATAGACCCTGTGGATAACAGGAAATTAAAATATTTAAAATAATAATAATAAATAATAACAAATTTTATTTTAGTACTAGGAAATAAAGAATTTTTTCATTAGAAAAAAAATCACAGTTTTAAAGTCCAAATCAGTTCATTTGAAATCATTATTGAACATGTGTGTGTATTTCAAAAAGAGCATAAAGTCCAAAATACAATAAATGAGTCAAGAATACACTCACACACACACACACACACACACACACACACACACACACACACACACACACACACACACAAACACACACACACACACACACACACACACACACAGCAAACAACAAAACCCACACTTAA